>JBAGKO010000002.1:3113342-3141795 GCA_037177275.1 Acacia concinna | reverse complement strand
GGTGAGCCCCCCCCCCCCCCCAATCTCTCTCTCTCTTTTTTTTTTTTTTTTTTGGGGAACGTTAGGTGTCAAAATCATATACCACAGCAATTTGTGTTACTCAAGAGATAGAATAAGATAAACATAAATATAGGAATTACTACACCACAACAAAAGTTGCTGTTTGAAAAAATCATTTGGGGACATAAAATTTCACATGTTTTATCCAACTTCCTGTTAAACTAGGAGAATTATATTTAAACAAAATTATATGGCCCGTAACAATTTTAACTGCCTGTAAAAAAACAAACATTACCAGTCAGAGACTGGAAACTATGAAGATGGACAAAAATTCTTTTTCCCTTTACTTCGTACCTTCCGTTGCTTTGTTAACTATGATAATTGAAATTCATAAAGAAAATGACAAATAATCTGTAAATGAATTTTACATATCAAAGAGGTGAACTGAGGTGGAATATTTGGCAGAATGGCTTGTATGACATCTTTGATGCAGCTTGTTCAAACTTGTGGGTGATATCTTCGTTTTCCAATAAGCTTGTTTGGGTGAAAAATCTTGTCCACCAAGATGAACTCCGCATTTTGGCCTTCAGAAATGCAGAAATGTTAATTGTTTGCAATGATAAATAAAATGGTGTTCTAAAACAATGAACTTCAGAATATTGGTGTGCTTAATATAAGGTCAATCCAAAGCTGCTTCATTTAACCTGTTCTACAAGATTAATCGAAATTTCCAGGCAATATAGAAGAAAGATCACAATCAATTATAGATGATTTTGGATGTATTTCTGGCTTTGCCCAATTAGCATCAGTTGACATTGGTAATTAAGTAGGCTTATGATTCGTAGAGTTTCCTTTTTCTTTTTAAAGAAGGAATCTAACTTCTGCTAATAAAGTGTCAACTTCCATCAAATCTCACATTAGTGCTTGTGGGATGATTATGGAAAATGAAATCCTTCCTCAGTCATAAGCAGGAATTCTCAAGACACAGGATTTCAACAGACGTATTATTATCTATTTACATACCATGCGAGAAATAATAGAACTCCCATATGTATTATTCAAGAGCCAAACAGGACATTAGGCAGTAAGAGAAGACTAGTTACCGGGCGGCCGAATTTGGCCAATTGTGCTACTTTAGCTCTCTGTTGACCAGGGTAACCTTCACATAAGGAAAGGTGGGCATTGCATTAACATGAAGTTCAAGTCCAGCAGGAATAACAGAGTATTGCTTCAATTGTTGAAAAATGAAGAAAGAACCAAAAACAGAAAACAATATTCTCACCTTGTCGAAAAAAGAAAACAATATTCTTAAACAAAAATGAGATCACTAATTTTATTATCATGAAGTACCTGTAAAAATAACAACGCCATCAGACGATACCCTCGCCAGTTCAGGAAGAGTTTTGTTCAAATACTTTGGAGACAAGTAATCCAAAGCATCAGAGACAATAACATGCGAGAAAGACTTTGCACTATATGGTAGAGGGAACTTGATATCCGCAACTCGTATAATGCCAGTCTGCACTAGAGCCTTGCAGTTCCTATTAGCATCCTCAATGTCATATGGCTCCATACCAAATGCTTCAGTTTCCTCTTCTCTCAACAAATTGGAAACCACTGAACAACTATCAGGGCCCACATGCAAAATTTTTTTCATGTTCTCTCCATATGATTTCTTTAAAACAGGAATTGCTCTTTGAACCTCAGAAGTGCATGAAAAATCGTCACCTACAAGATGATCATTCATTATAAGAGGAGGTTATGTGTTGTGGGTTCAGGGCTGAAAGCCATCCATCACAGTGGAAAGGAAAACTTCAGATGTGCTAACTAAACCAAAATTCAGCCATGGTTTTGATATTGATCCAAATAATAACTAGAACATAATATATTAATAATTACTAACTAGATATTGGTCAAAATTTTAACGTGGGAGACATGAATAAGGCACATAAAGCTTGTCAGACATAAACATACTGCACAAGCAGCTATATTGACAGTAACTGTACACAAATGCAGATGAATAATGCTATCCACCCATGGGTCTCGGTTAAACTTTTTCAGTCAACTCTTGCTATCACATCAGCAGTTTAGAAGGAATACAAGGCATTTGCAGCAAAGAGATTCAGCAGAAATTTTTCTAGTCTGAACAATTTATTGTAAGAAGGCACCTACTAGCCATACATGGAACATGTTTTAAGAAGGCAAGCAATCCGTGCCGATATAAAATCTAAAACCATTATCTAATTTTCTTTACAGAAAATGTCAGAGAAATTGAGGAAGAGCATAAGCCTTTTCTGCAACTGCAACCAACAAGGATAAAGAAACCCTCAAGCAATTGGAGCTCTAAGTTCTCAAGGTTCATATCATGAAAATTTCTCCTGTTAGATTCACAAAGATTGATTTGAAGACTGAAAATAATGGTTAAGGAACATAAAGAATCTCAACCTTCCGTCAAATTATTTATTGAAAGTTAAAAAGGAAGGCAATTACCTAATTGATTGTTTCCATCTCTACAATATCCATATTCATTACCGAACTGGCATAATGCACAATAAAAAGAGAATATAGATTGGGTACAGACGAAACCAGACCATATGATTACTTCTCAATACCTCTGGCATATCCAATCATTTTCCCCTTTTTGATATTCCAATGAAATCTGCAGATTCTAGCAAAGGATGCATTTACCACTGAACAGGTCTGCATAATTTAATGTAGAATATACACCAAATCAATGAAAATTTGCTACGTTTCTGTTTGCTATACCTACAAGGAAGCAAACCCTCACACCTTCACTCTCCAATAACACCATGACCACTGGAAAAGAAGCTGAAGGAAAAATCTACAGATTTTTGAACTAGAACCCAAGTATTACGTTTCTCAGACGTGCCCCTACTAGCTTTTTAACAACATAATATTTTACCAGCGTTGCTCCCATTCCACCTAATTTTCCTCCGAAAGAGGAACTCGTCTTTTGTAAAGCTAATAGCTAGAATTTAATAACACACACACATGTATAAGTATATAAATAACGGCCATGAATAATCCTAAAATTATAAGAGAAAACATGATGAGCTCTTACCTTCGACCCTGCTAACAAGATCTTTTCTTCCACCCAATAGACCTGTACATTTCAAAATGTAGGATTATCTAGAAGATCGTCATGCATGAGAATTAATAAAGACTCCAATTGTAAAACAAAAGAGATGTCAAACACCTCTAATCAGCACATCATTACTTATTAACCAAAACAGGATAGATAACCAGATTCAAAAGCAAAACATATAAGCATCACTGACATCGCATAATTAATTATTGAAGTATAAGATTAGCAGTCACTATAATGAATATAGAAAACCTTGTTACCTGAACGACCAGAAGCATACATGACAAGGAAGAATGCTCCCTGCAATTTTCATCAATATAAATATAAGAATCCCAGCAAACTCATATAACACACTAGAATATAAAGTTTGATGGAAGCAATCATATTGCATAGACAAAATTACCAAAAGGACGAGGCCTATGGGTAACAGGGGAGAAGATCTTGATTTTGAGTGTGAGAATCCTGAAAAGAGAATGCTTTCACCACGTCGGGTGGAACCTATTTGCCTCCTCGACATGACTTCTTCTCTAAAAGTGATGCGCCCAAAAACCATTAAACGGGGTTGAAAGAATTAAATAGGAGATCAGACTGATGGCTGAAGAAGGTCTACAGAGTATAAACTGTAAAAGAACTTGTGCACACATTTTAAATTTCAAATCCTCAGATGCAACAGTTAGAAGACATGCAAAAACTAAGAATATCATTCATCACAGGAAAGGATTCGAGCTAGAAATTTTCAGGCAAGTCATGTATTTGACACTAACACTGTCAAAACTCAAGACACGCAGTCGAAATGAGTTAGGAGCACGTACGATCGTGTCAGAATAAAATAACTGATATTTTCATTGAAAATATACAATAATCGATTCTTTCAGAGGATCCATCTTCAAAATACCGAAGATGTGTTTTTCTTCGGAGACATATCATTGATATCTTTTCTTGAAGTTCACCATGTCATTGCATATGCGTTTGTTTCGTGGCATCTATGTGTGATTCAAAGGTCCCAAGCATTATCAGAATGCGTCGGCTTAGTGATAGCAAGAATTCAGTAATTTCATTACAAATGGATGTGCTTATGAAGTTAGTAATTAGATAAAATGCGGAAGTACGCATAAAAGACACAAGCAGACGAGCAAAAGCGGGGTGACAGAATTCTGCAGCTGTCTGCTTTCCCTTCAAGTACATTTCAACAAGATTCGATTGATTATCTTTCCCAAGTTACCTATACATGAAAGGAAAGAGATTCCAAACATAACACCGGCAAAAACAACAAAAAGAATTCAAGAAGCTCGCGTTGAAGAAATTTCATAACGAAACACTGCAGGAAGCGGAGGTTGCAGATGGATCCGGTCAATAAGAATTGATTCAGCACAGACTCAATTAGTACAGAAACACTATTTCATATCGATCTAAACTCGCATTTGCATAATTCACAGGAAATGCAATGGGAAGAACAATATGAAAAGCGAAAGAATGAAAATGTGAACTGAAATATGAAGGAAAATAGAGAAACCTGATGATGAGAAGGGAATTGCGGAAACAAAATGGGAAGAATGGAGGATTGCAGTTGAGGAGCGAGTTAGATCAGAAATGGCGAATGTATGGATCTTCAGATCTGGGATGTGTGCCGAAACTTGGAAGATTTTTGTTGTTGCTTTCAAAGTGGATGTGCTGCCAACTATGGCCGTAGTGGCAAAAACGCGCGCTCCTCCGTAAACGAATCGTGAATAAAGCAACTTGAGTCACCAAAAGAATTTACAATAAATTAAACCACCATTGTGTCGGTCACCCGGTACCGGCCCCCCACCGGACCCCAGTCACAAGTAGTCTTACTTAGGTGGCGTAATTTTCAGTCGACAACTCTGAGTTTTTAAGACTGTCAGCAATAACTATACTAGTTTGTTAACAACTTTATAATATTTTATTATAATTATATTATTTTGTAGAACCAAATTTTCTTTTTTACGACTAAATTGTAATCCCCCTTATAGCTTTTGACTTCAAATTTCATTTGTATATTTTGTCATATCATTCAGTTTCATTATAGCATTAAAAGAAATACCACACTTTTTAATAGCTGATAAAGGTTGGTCTCTTTAGTAAAATGTAAATATAAACTTGTAAGTTGAATTTTATATATGTGAGGAACTTACTAGTAAAAGGATTTAATTTTAAGTACAAAGGCGTGCTCTGATCTTATGGTATTATGATCTTTTAACAGCATTCGGAAGTTTATTGATTATGAATTTTTTAGAAGTATATACCTAAATTTAAATTTTGTTATTTTAGCGGGTTTAATTGGGATTTTTCCAATATTAATTTTAAAAATGAAAAAGTATACCATTATAACAAAAATGAGCAGAGGTTTATATGATATATAATTATTTTTGTTGATAAATATAGAATTATGTAATTTTAATAGGATGTGATTAACTTCCCTGAAAAATCCTTCAGATATATGATAATTTGAAATAATTAGTAAAAATAAAAAATCACCAAGTCTGATCCTACAATTGACTGCGAGTTAGGTAACAAAGTGGATCCTTTGGCATAGTGTTGTATGGTTGATAAAGCAGCAAACATAAATTCTTCATTTGGTTTATGACTTGTAACGTTAGGGATGATCGCACAAGATTGGTTGCACTATTACCTGAATCCAAATCGTCCAACCCTGGTAGTGCTAAGTCACCTTTCATTTTCACTACAGCTTTATTTACTTCCACAAGAAACAAATATAAAAATACTCACCCCACATCATCAAGATTTTATTTTTTTTGCCTTCATATACAGTAAAGATGAACAGGTGTTGAATTTATTATAAGCCAGAGCTGATCCAATCCTCCAAGCGGCTAATGACTCTTAGGATCAGAGTCACCTCGCTGCCCATTATATTATGTTTGGAAACTTCCCGAGTAAATCATATACACACACTGGAATAACTTTTTCCCATACGTGTCGGATAAGAAAGATCATCCCCCTTAAAAAAATGCTTTTAATCTCCAGCACTTGAAAGGAGATGAATTAAACTGAAAATATGTACTTGTTGAAAGTGCCAGATTGCATATCGAAACAGAGAGAAGGAAAAACACTGTACAGGGGACGATCAGGATTTAATGAACTCTTGAAGAAACAGAGCATCTAATTTCAGAACCAGTAACAGTATCGGTCCTTCTACAATAGTTCCTTGGCTTCACCTACAGGGCACCGACTAAATATAAATTATTCTGAAATAATCAGAAAGATAGACAAAAGTAAGTTCCAGAAGTTTGGTTTTCATATCAAAAGAAATTCGAATCTGATGTTGTTCTGTCCCTTTGTGAAAGAAAAGAAAAGTGTAGAATGCGGTTCGCTGTAAATCAACACATGCTTTAAAATAAGTCTAGTGTACTATTATTCTTCTTCCGGTGAAGGCAGAAACAGGGTCGGAGAAGTGAATGGCGATAGAGTACACATGCTGCGAAACAGGGTTCTTCATTCGCATCCTAATTGTGGTTGTCCTAGTTCTATTTGCTGGGCTCATGTCAGGATTAACGCTAGGCCTTATGTCACTGAGCCTCGTGGAGCTTGAGGTTCTTTCCAAGTCTGGCACACCCACTGATCGTAGACACGCAGGTAACTGTTTGAATTTTGCAGAGCTTTAGCTTAACCTTAAAGGACGGTACATGATGTTCTTGTATTCTTGAAACAGCGAAAATTTTGCCAGTTGTGAAAAGACAGCATTTATTGCTCTGCACACTTCTGATCTGCAATGCAGCAGCAATGGAAGTAACTACTAACTACTTTCCCTACCTCTTGACTTAAATCTATGCCTTGAGTCTGTAACAAAAGCTAATCTTTTTTTTTCCCCTCGTTTTCTCAGGCTCTTCCAATTTTTCTGGACAGTTTAGTGACCGCTTGGGGGGCCATTCTTATCTCAGTAACCTTGATACTAATGTTTGGAGAGGTGAGTTATTGTATATATTAGTACAATGAACATGATCAGCTTAAAATGACTAAGGTATTTGCCATTGGTCACTCAGATTATACCCCAATCTGTTTGTTCGAGGTATGGTTTGGCAATTGGTGCAGCAGTGGCTCCAGTTGTTCGTGTTCTTGTTTGTATTTGTTTACCTATTGCATACCCAATAAGCAAGGTGCTCATTTGACCCCCAAAACTTGTCTAATGTTTCAATTAGTAATAGGTATTGGTGTTAATGACTATGATTCTGCCAGTTATTAGATTTCTTGCTTGGAAAACAACACCACGCACTGTTTAGAAGAGCTGAATTGAAGACACTAGTTGATCTGCATGGCAATGAGGTGACTGATTGATTTAGCTTTTTCCTTCAGTCTCTTTGATCATATTGTTATCCATGCTGAATTAAGCTAGTCGTGCTACATTTGAAGGCTGGGAAAGGTGGAGAGCTTACTCGTGATGAGACAATGATAATTGCTGGCGCGCTTCAACTAACGGAGAAAACCGCTAGAGATGTAATGACTCCCATTACTGAAACTTTTGCAATTGAATTAAACGCCAAGCTGGACAGGTGCGTGTGTTTGTGTGTGTGGATTTCTACGTATCAATATGTACATACTTGTTATTTGATGTGGGCTAACACAGAAATGGCTTTCATGGATTTGCTTTGCAAAACACGTAGGGATTTGATGGATTTAATAATAGAGACAGGTCATAGCAGAGTTCCAATTTATTATGAGAAACCAAGTAACATTATCGGACTAATATTAGTAAGTGACAGTTGATTTTCTTTTGTTCAGTTTCTTGTATTGGTTTTATAACAGTATTATTAGTAAATATATCTGAATCCCTCTTGTATTTATGAATAACATAGGTGAAGAACCTATTAGCTATCAATCCAGAAAACGAAATGCCAGTAAAGAATATCACCATGCGCAAGATTCCAAGGTATCATTGTTACCTCAACCGATAGCATGCCAATCTTGTGTGAGCTTGATGGCATCTGTTAAACAAGGTTAACCATAAATGAGTAGTTGCGTTGATCATTTTGAATTAAACCGTTTCTTCTGTAATATAGTTTGTGACGTTAATTTGATTAACCCATATAAAGCTGCCTACCAGGGTTTATGAAACAATGCCACTGTATGACCTGCTAAATGAGTTTCAGAAAGGCCATAGCCACATGGCTGCTGTTGTAAAACACTGTGGTGATGCAGATTTGTCAGCAAATGAAAACTTTACCCAAGGTAAAGTATTTGATGATCTATGCTTTGTTGTTTTCGTCTTTGATTGTGTTCATCCTGGAATTGGAGTCCATTGATAATTTCAAGTACATGATATTGTATTAGACTCGGTTAGAGAAGTTAGAGTGGATGTTTACACCCAAGGGTATTCACGACAGAAGAGTTTGAAGAGCAAAGGATCACTCAAGAAGTTTAAGAGCTTACCAGAGGAGGCAGATACAAGCACAAAAGGCAAGACATGGTCAAGCAGCTTCCACTCCGAGGTGCTTCAAATCAATGGCGAACCACTGCAAAATCTCTCTCTAGAAGGGGAAGCTGTTGGCATTGTTACGCTCGAGGATGTCATTGAGGAGCTTTTACAGGTAGGAGGAGAATTTTTCTTCCATTTTGTGTTATTATCTATTCTTTTCTTTTTTTGTGCCAGCAGTAAAAATTACTGGTCTTTTGGAATAATTTATGTAGGAGGAGATCTATGATGAAACAGATCATCGCGATGATGACAGCTGATTTTCAAAGTACAAGACATGCTAAAAATTTACCAGTTGACTGCTCAGCAATATAATATTGCAAGTGAACTAGATCTGCTATCTGGTTTCAAATGGTATTGAACAAAAGGATAGATTGCATTGCAACTTTTTAGGAACATAGGTTGGAAATGATGTGCTTTTGATTTATGTAAAACAATTTAGTATTGTCATAGTTTGTCTTTTTTGTGAAAAAAATTCATGATCTGAACAGTTTAAGGGCGTGTTTGGATTAAGTTTTTTAGAATAGCTTATTGAGAAAAAGTGATAAAAGTGATTTTAGAGAATAGCCTTTAAGTAAAATATCTTATGGGGAAAAAAGTAATTTTGATAAAATAACATTGTTTAAATAAATGTTATCAAAATAGCTCTTTTATAGTTAAATGACAAAAAAAACATTAGTTTTTATAATAATTGTAAAAAGAAAAAATAAAGAGAATGAGAGAGAAAAAGAAAAAAAGAGGAAAAAGATGACAGTGGAGAGATAAAAAGTTAAAAAAATAGTTTTTTTTTCAAAACTTAGGTTTTTGACCCCAACCATATTTTATAATAATTGCAGACTATTTCACTACTTCACTTTTTAAACTTAAGTTTAAGCCAAAGCCTAGATTTAAAAAAGGAAGACAAACACACACTAATAAATGCAAAACAGCTCAATTGTCTGATATGCAATGTGCTTTGTTGTCTAAGTTGGTAAATTGTTAGCCAGGTAAATTTGACACAAGATCCCAATATTAAGGGTCAAAATACAATTAGATTTATGATTATACGATAAGCCAATAGTTGATTAAATGTTTTACAATTCCATTTTAACAGTGCGTTATATTAGTTACACTAGTAAGTATCACTCTGATCCCTATTATAAATCATTTTTAACTAATTCTCATATATCAAGAAGAATTAGTTAAGCCAATAATTAAGTGTCTAATTTATAATTTTACCTTCATTTATGAATGATATTTTTTCAACTTATAAGCATCACAAGGGGGGGGAGGGAAGGACGGGGAAATGGAAAATTGAACACTTCACTAAACGGTGAATAACAAATGACAACTTGATGTCGCGATCAATGTTCCATTTATGGGCTAGCAGGGACTTATCAGCGTAACGTCCTCCACATACAAATTTCTATGCACGAACACTAAGCATCTCAACTGATAGGCCATATCATCAATGTTTAAAAGAAGGTTCATTCTAATGATGTGTATCCTCCTTTTCAATTACTTATGACAACTATCAACAAGTGGCAAATCTCCGATTAATCCGTAGTAATGTCCACTTTTCAATTACACAGTTTAGAGGGGAGCCAGCTATGAGAACAGCCTTTGTCCATCAACATTGAATATATATGATTACGTAGGATTCCAATCAATGGGAGTTAGGTCTACTGAAAAGAGCTAACCAATAACCTTCCACATCATGACGGACCAATATTTGAATTCTCGTTAGCAGAGGTGTTAACATTTAGTGGCCAACAACGCTTGAACTTCTATTTCAACATTTAGTACCAAGAACTTTCTAAACATGAAAATAGCTCAAGGGAGTAAATGCCTGAAATTCTATTCCAATGTCATTTTCAACATGCCTCCTTAAGAAAAAACTAAGGATGTCAGGCTACTCGCATAACCAGACTCCTCCAGGAAATCTCAAGACTTCACGTCACCCTTCTCTCCTGTGATTCACAAGGCATTAGATTTTCCACGTCCCCCACCCCAATGGCGTCGTCTAGCCCTTCTCTTTCTCCCATCCTTTTTCTCCTTTGCCTTTTCTTTCAAGTCCCTCTCTCCTCGTCGCTTGTACATCTTAAAAGTGACCTGCCTATCTTCAGCCATCTTCCTCACCTTCTCTGTGATCTCTGCAGCAAGTGTCCTGTTATATAGTTTCCTCAAGCCACGCATAAGCTTTGCAAAAGTATCTGGCTGTGGCATTAACCCTGAATCCATCATGTCCAAACAATACGAACAGGCCTCCTTTACATGTCCTTTTGAAAAGAGTGCATGAATCCAAATTGTCCAGGCACTCACATTAAGTTCACACCCTTTGGTCGTGATATAATTCCAAACATCTTTGGCCATTTCAAGCTTCTCAGCTTTAAGTAGGGAATTCAACAACTCCTTTAACGTACCATAGTGAGGAGCAGCAAAAAGCCCTCTCCCGGCCATCTCTTTAAAATGCTCACAGGCTTCAACTAAGCAGCCTTGCTCAAGAAAACCATGAATCAAAATGACAAAGGTGTCAAGCCCCGGACTAAGCCCACTTGCTTCCATTTCATTCCAAAGCTGAACAGCCTCTTTAACGTCTCCTAACTTGCAAGCCAACCTAATGACTGTATTGTAGATTTTAAGGTCAGGAGTACAACCAATCTTTTGCATCTCCTTTACAAGTTCCATACACTCTTCCAGTTCTTCCTTCTTTTCATGAGCAGCCAAAATGTGCAGATAAGTCAGCTGATTTGGAGCATGGCCTTGCTGTATCATCTGATCCAAAAGCTCATAACCCTTGTCAATTTTTCCCCACTTGCAAAACCCACTAATCAATGTGGTATAGGTCACAACATCCACCTCACAGCCACTTCTCTGCATTTCAACAAAAATTCGCATTGCCTGTTCCAGATTTTCCTGTTTACAAAGTGCTTGAATCAAAACCGTGTATGAAGTTGCATTTGGTTCACAGCCTTTACTTTTCATTTCTTTCAAAAGATCGTAAGCATCTCCCATTTTTCCAGCTTGAGTATACCCGCTAAGCAAATTGTTATAAACCACTACATCCAATTCAATCCCTGCATCCTTCATCTGCACCAACACATGCTTTGCTTCCATAAGCCTCCCTTCTCTACACCAACCATACAACAATGAAGTAAAATGCTTTGCTGTTGGCATAAATCGAAATCTCATGTCCTCAAAAAGTGAAGCTGCTTCCTTAACATTACCATTTTTGCACAATGCATCTAACAAGCACCCAAAAACATATTCATCTGGCTCGCACCCGTATTTGGGCATTTCATCCAATACTTCAATGGCCTTCTGAACCATCCTCGCAGAAGCAAACCTCCTCATCAAAATAACAAACACCTCAGGAGAAATTAATTGTGGGTTCTCCTTCCTCATTTCTTCAATAAGAGCCCAAACAGCACCAAATTGCCGCATTTTCCCCAAAACTTTGATCATAGCTTTGTAGACCTCATGACTATGTCGATAACCTGATTGCTTTGAAGCCCATACAAAGAATCTATATGCCAGATTCCCAGCATCACCACAGCGGTTCAATACGCGCTCAGTTAAGCCAGACCGCACAACAACTCCTGATTCCTGCAATGCAAGCTCCAATTTGGGAACCCTCGAGTGGAACTTTCTCAATATTCTATAAATATTCTCAACATCAGAAGCAAACTCATCGTTGTTTTGGTCACTTGTATTGTTTTCTGAACTAGCATCAAGACGAATGAGGCCAAACTGACTTGTTCCAACATAGGACATTAAATTGCTACTGCTGCTCTCAGCTCCCGGTGGCTTGTGGTTAGCATGTGACTGTGAAGAAGTTTGAAACGTGCTTACACCAAAGCCAGTAGAAAAGAGCAGAGCTACAATGTCTCCATGTTCAATCATTGAGGGTTTTCTCAAAGGAAGTGAGAGGTGATTACGATGGTACAAGAAAAACATGCTTCTCACTGAAAATCTATGCATTTTCTCTGAAGTTGCTACTTTTGTAGTATATGCTAGAATTCAAACTCCATTTTATTCAAGCATGTTCCTGCAAGTCCAAGAACAGCACATTCTAATTTCTCTTGCAACGACATAAAATTTTAGAAAACAAAATTTAATATTCATAAATATAACATGATTTTTATTTGAATTTTTATATATAGAGAGAGCATTATATATTTTGTAACACCTAGATAAATTATTGCGACTAGCAAGAAGTACAAGGTAAACCTCACTCCATAAGCACTATTCATTAAAATCGATCAGCACGAAATTTCCAAATTACAAATCATTGATGGAGACGACTTTACTAGAATGACATCAAATGATTTATTAATATTCATTAAGCTTTGTAGAAATTTAGGAAAGTCTCCCTTGAACAATATTAGACCAGCGGACATATCTATTTATCTACCACAATCAGTGATCTAGTAATACAAAACAGCTATCAACTATAGCTGTAATGGCTCTTCTCTGTCAGGCATTTTATCAAACATCTGGTATGCACTTAGAAGCGTTGTAATGGAACAAGCATTCCTGTCGTAAACCCTTGGCTACAAACACAAACAAACATGAATCCAGCTCCACCGAACCTTTAAAACAACCATTTCCTACTAAAACAATTGAAATTCGCAGATTCTTAATTTATGACAGCTTGGGAAAAAGAACAAGAAGGAGAGCACTGGAGCAGAAAATTAACGAAGAAAATACCTATCTGAATAAATTTCGATTCCTTCAATTTTCGAGATTCAACCAGCAACTACCCCCCCCCCCCCCCAAAACACGCGGGGGGCGGGCGCTCATAACTCATGAGAGCAAAATGGTGAAGAAACTTAGACCGGGCTGTGATTGTAACAGTAGCGGAAGGAGTTGAGTGGGTGATTTGGGATTCTTTCGGGTTTCTGCAGAGTGCAGAGCCACTCCCGGTTTTCCGAATCCCACAACTGATGGAAAGCAATGTTCATTGGGCATGCCTCCTCTCCAACTAGTCTTTATTTTCTCGCCACGACTTTTTTTTTTTTTTAATAGAAACGGGATAACATACTACTTATAGCAGTATTTCAAAAACCAACAACAAAACCCTCTTAAACTCCTACATCAACAACCACATCACTCTCACAGCAGTATTTCAAAAACCAACAACCAAAACCTACTAAACTCTTATATCAACAACCACCTCACTCTGAGAGATAAGTGGTGGTTGATCAAGAAAAACAAAATTCCTTACTATGTTATGAGATGACTTTGCAAGCTGGCCAATTAAGAGATTATGCTCCTTAGAGATATGGGATATCAGAACTTCCCAATTCTTAGACATCCATAATCTTACATCGTCAATAATGTCACATAAAGGATTATCCCTAGAACACCCTCTAAGAATGAGGTTAATCACCTCAATACAGTCTGAGAAGCGATCCCATAATGTTGGGTGAACTATCGAAATCCATCTCTCCTTGGCATTTGCGCAGTCACAAATCAAGTGCGTGGAATCCTTCGGTTGATTGCAACCAAATGGACATACATCATAGTCTTCCAGCCCGCAATCCTTTCTCAGTTGTGTTGTGTGAGCTCGACCATGAGTGAATAACCACATAAAAGATTTAATCTTCTCTGGCACCGTCCACCTCCATAAGGCCTTCCATAATGGTTCTGCTACTCTCTGGCCTCCTGCAAAAAGAAAATGATAAGTTAAACTAACAGAAAAACAACCATCAGAAGGGTATCCAGTAGTACTTATCTTCTCCTCTTTCCTGTCTAGGAGGGTGGGCACTCATAATGCGATCAACCACCTGAGGTTGAAACCACGCACACAGTTTATCGCGGTCCCATTCTCTCTATGGACTGACATAATCAATCACCTTCTCATCTTTATCCACAAAAAACTCATTGCCCGGTATGAAACCTATCAAGGGTTTATTCATTTCATACCAGTTTTCAAACCAAAAGGATGTTTGAGATCCGTTTCTAATCTTAACTCCCACACCGCTTTGGAATTTTTCCCAAACTGAACTATTCCTCTCTAAGTTTGCGACGCTCCTTTCTTCTCCTTGATCATAGGAGTGAATCCTTGCCGACATTTGTATTTGACTTTAAGAACTTTCACCCACAAAGTATCTTTATTAGTCAAAAGATGCCAATACAACTTCATTAGGAATGCCTTATTTTGCGCCACAACCATTTTGACGCAAGAAGCAACCATGAAGACTTCAAGAAAAGGTTAAAAAATCTCACGTTATTATAACCAGACCAAAATGATAAAGTTAATAATAATTTTTATGTTAATGATTAAAGAATTATAGGAAGGAATATTTTGTTATTATCTATTGATTTTTATTATTTGTTAAAACAATAAGAAGAATACTTATGATTACTGATTATAGTATTATTAAATGATCAATTAATATTAGATT
Organism: Acacia concinna; assembly: GCA_037177275.1. Lineage (NCBI taxonomy): Eukaryota > Viridiplantae > Streptophyta > Magnoliopsida > Fabales > Fabaceae > Acacia > Acacia concinna. The sequence goes on along the minus strand of JBAGKO010000002.1, from coordinate 3,126,854 downwards.
ATATTGATATATGAAAGAAAATATAAAAAATGGTTGATGAATATATAATTGTTTGTTATTGATTCAAGGTATTGAATTAATGTTGGATAGCATGACACTGATAAAAATTGAAGTTTATTTTTTATTCCCACTGGTCTGGTACCGGTTTGACTCCAAGCTAACTCTGGTCTAACCCACTGATTCTTAATGCAGTACTCGACTGATTTAGTGTCCGGTCTAAGCCTCAAAACCTTAAAAAAACCAGAGCAAGCATGCTCGAGGCATAACGTAGCGTTAACTATTAAGTACTAGTACTAGATAATTTTCTATTTAGAAAAATATGAAAAAAAAACTAATTAAATTATGAGAAAAAGATAAATAAATACCATCAAAACTTTAAAAACCCTAAAAGATAACTTGAATTTAGTAAAGGACAAATGAGAGCCAGAGGACTTATCTGGAATGCCAAAATTGTTGGCAATGACTAAAACTGAACATTGAGTTTTAATCATACCATTCTTAGTTGTAATAACTGCATGTTCAGTTGTAATCATTACATGTTCAGTTGTAGTCACCGTAAACAATTTTAATATTCTAGATAAGTCATCTGCCCTTCGTTTGTCCTTTACCAAATTCGAGTAATCTTTTAGAATTTTTGAAGTTTTGAGGGTATTTATTTATCTTTTTCTCTTAAATAATTTTAAATTATCATTTTTTAAAACTATTTTGAATAACTTAAACAGTACTATATAAAATAATATTTTATATAAAATACCTAACATTTAACTCGATTAAATAACTTCTTTAGATTAGCTTTCTTATTTTTTTTAAAAAAAGGGTTAACCATGTTTTATATTAAGAATAAGAGAGAGTAATTACTATGCTCTATCTATATGATAGAGTTGACTTTTCTAAAAATATTAAGGGTCAGTTTGAGAGGAGCTTTTCAAAGCGTTGAGGAGCAGTGGCATTTAAAAAACGCTATAAGCTACTTATGATGTTCAGTAAGAGCCGGTAAAAATAAGGTGCTTGTTTAAATAAGTGGTTTAGATAAATAAGTTGGAAAAAGTAACTTATGGAAAAAAAAAAAGTCACTTTTTTATCCGCAATCCAAACACAAGTAACTTATTTTACTACTAATAAGTCAATTTTCCTACCTTTAATCTAAACACAAATCACTTTTTATAAGCCATGTTTTCCTTAAGTCACTTCTCACGAGCCACTTAAAAAAACAAATCACCAATTCCACTACTCATCCAAACAATCCATAAGAAAACTAATTAAATTACTTTAAAGTATTTGCATTGATATTTCTTTTAAATTATTTGTTTAACTTATAAACTAATTATAATATAATGATATACAACATACAGTATGATTAAGTTACTTATTTAACTTTCTTATTCTCTCCCTATAAATAAATAAAAGCTTTTTTTAATGGGTTTGTCCCTAAATATAATATCCCTTTTCAATTTGTCTCAATAATAAACAAATTTTTTTATTTTTCCGTCAATGAATTATTACACTCCATACATTCTCTTTTGTCACTGGGCTAAACAACAATTTTGCTCTAGAAATATATACGGAGGGCCAATTTTGCCCTAGAAGTTTGCAAAGTGGGGCTATTCTGTCCCTACCGTTAGTTGACCAAATATATTGAGCTGACAGTTCACAAGTCATCTATTTTATTTTTGTTAAGGTGAAATTTGTCTCGGAAATTTTAAATTCATTACTTTTGATAGTTAGTTGATAAAAATTATTTACCTGGAAGTCCGCATGTCATTCAATTTATTTTTTTAAGATAAAAATTTTTCTCAGAAGTCCTTCTGTAATCTAAAATTCTTCTTTTTTAAAGGTTAGATCTAAAAGTTTTGATACAAATTTTCACCTTCGCAAAAACACAGTGGATGACCTGTGAATTACCAGCTTAACATATTTTATAAATTAACGATCAACTAACTATATAAGCAAAATTGCCCCACTTTGCAAACTTCTAGGGCAAAATTGCCCCTCTTTACAAACTTCCGGGCAAAATTGTTTCCAAAAAAGTTTTTGAGGCAAAATTGGCCCTCCGCACATATTTCTAGGATGAAATTGTTGTTTAACCCTTTGTCATTTTATCATTATTATCCTCTCTCTTTTTCTTTCACAAATAGGGACATTTTTGAGAAAAACATTAATTTTTAGAATCCCATGATTTAATTGAAATGCTTTTTATATGAGAAATTCTTGTATGAACCAGGTTCATCATATTAGTTATAGTCTGATCAATTAAAATACAACTCAACAAATTATTTGTCACCTTCTAAATATTATTTGACATATTAATAAAATTAAAATTTTTACATGATTTACCTTTTTATTATTTGTGAAATCTTAAGTAATGGATTCATTTATTTTTAAAAAAATATGAAAATCACAAGCAGCCAATTATGATTGATATTCGTTGAGTTGTTGTATTTTAATTAGTCATACCACATAACGTGACAAACTATATTCACACAAGAATTTCTCTTTATATATATATATATATAGAGAGAGAGAGAGAGAGAGATTATTTAATATAGTAGGAAATACTCATTTCGATCTTATTTATAGGACCCGTTGATTTTTTAAAAAAATCCTAATAAAAACCTAAGAAAGCTAATTATATTACTTAATCACATCATATATTGTGTTTTATTACATTATATATTAGTTTATAAATCAAATAATATAATTTAAAGAAAAAGGACACATTTTAATATAGTAAAATAATGTAATTAACTTTTTAAAGATTCTTAAAAATAATTAAAGGGTTTTATAAATAAGACCAGATAGAGTACCAATTAATCCACCAAGCCCAACAAACGAGAATAAAATCATGATTCAGTTACGCGGTACATGTCAATAAAACTTAGAGGTAACTTTTATTTTACTCAAATTTGTTACAATTTATCTTTGCCATGATGATATTCATTTGCTCAAATGCCCATCAGCACATGAACCTTGCATCTATACCATTCTCAATGGATCTTAATGATCCTACCGTCGTTGAAACATTCATCTTTGTATTTTTACCATCTTTGGACAAATAAAAAAAATATACTATTTTTCTATTTTCCCATCTAAGTTAACATTAAACTTGATAGTATGATTTTTATTTGAATTTATATGTCATAAAAATAAAATAGGACTTCATGAAAAACCAAGAGCAAATAAAATCTGACTTCATCAACTTGCCAGGTCAGTTTGTCACTAATAAATCATCAATATGTCAAATAGAATGGCAAAAAAAAAAAAAAAAATCTGTCAAATAGCAATTTTAAAGTAAAAGCTAAACAGAATAAGCAGGAGCAGAATAATAGCAGCTGGGGAATTGAACTTCATTCAAATGAACTTTGAACCAAGTCAATCAATAAAATAACAAATTAGTTTGTCATTAATACTTTCACTGTTCTTATTTATAAGACCCTTTTAAATAATACTAAGAAAATTCTAAAAAAGTTAATTATATTACTTAATAATATTATATATTATATTTTATTACATTATATAATAGTTCATAAGTCAAAGAACATTATTTGAAGAAAAACAACAAACTTTAATATTCTAAAGTAATTTAATTATCTTTCTTAAGATTTTTTTTAAATTCTCTAAATTTTTTTTATAAATATAGGAACAGAAAAAGTATATTATTACAGCCGATATATTTACACAAATAAAAATTAGTGCTTCTCACCACCCAAAAAAAAGGGCCTCTATATGCAGTTTTCGTTGAACTCCGACTCTGAAAATTGTGATTCTGCAGGTTCTAGGTACGTATAATACATAGAGGGAACTGCAATCTCGCAGATCAAAATTCATGGAATGGCTGATCCACTTGCAGAGTAGGGAAAGACAGTGGTAGGTGTAGAAGAAGCAAGAGAATCTTATGGATGAGCATGAGGTTCGTCAAGCTCGTCACTTGCCGTGTCATAACCAGCTTCACTATTGTTCATCGATGGAGAAGGAGGCGACTCAGTTTCAACACCAACAAGTACTGGTGATTCAGTATGAAAGGGCACAGGAGGTAAGAAATATTCCCAGGCACCAGATGGAGATGATCGGAAATCACGAGAAGGCAATCGACGGCGACAAACAGGGCAAGTATTGTTTTGGTTGAAGTTGATCCAACCATTAATACATTCCAAACAAAAGAAATGATCACAAGTTAATTTGCCTGCAACTTCTCCCAATTTGAACTCCTCCTTGCATATCGGACATACGGTTTTCTCTCGTGTAATCGGCTCCGTTATTTCCATGTTCCTGACCACTTCACGATGATCATCTTCAACTCTCGTCATTTCAGTTGCATATGAATGGATTCGCCGAACAGGTTGCAGGGGCTCGTCCAGGATGAAGGGAGGCGGCGGCGGTAGGAGGAGTTGCCAATCATCCGTCGCCGCCGGCAACGGAAACGGGCGATGTTCGTCTATATGAACCGGAAGAGGGAGATCATGAGCATAGTTTTCAGATTCTGATGAGTCTGAACTATCAGCACTGCTCGCCAAACAAATGCGATGGTACCATCTTCTGCTGTATGGTCCATTCCTCCTTGAAGGCATTGGGATTGATTTCCAAGTAATCTTATAATTTAGAGTAAATAGTGACTCTCTGCACTTTTAAATCCATCAATTAAGAGGTCCTTGTTCATTAAGCAAGACTGGGTTTATCTCTCTTACTCCATAGTTCCTACGAGTGAAGACTTTTTAAAAAGGATAAAGGAAAATTGAACCAATAGCTAAACTGGTTTGTTGAATCCAACGAGTTTCCACTTTGTCTTATCTGTTAAGCCATTCCATTCCCAACAAGGTTCTCTTTTTTTAAAAAGAAACAATGACATGTTGGGAGGTGCTCATCAAAGTGAAAAGCATAAATATACTCATCAATTATCATCATCTTTAGATTTATTTTCAACGGTTAAAATTGTGTCTAATTAAATTAATATATTTTAAATAAATTTTTATTTTATTACCTACAGAATTAAAAATAAAAAAAATTATAACTATCACTTTTCATAAAAATGAAAATCTAGACCATTCAGATTTAATTTAAATGATTGATATCTCATCACAATAATAAAAAATTGATTGCTTATCACTGTGATTAGGAGGAAGACACTAACATAATACTGGGCGATCAAGAGATTTATATAAACCATCTGAACAAGAGATTTATTATACCACTAGGCGATCAGAATGTAACGAAACGACCACCCACTTCACCAAAGTTTCAATAATTTTACGAGTCAGATCAAGACGAGCAAGGCGAAACTGACTGGTTAGCTAGCACAGTTATCTTTATCCTCCCTCAAAAGTATCACCTTTGCCACATGTTGAGACCTGAACTCCCCATTTTGAAGCATGAACACAAGTTACCAAATTTAATTTTCCTCTAACTTTACTTGGCATTTCCATTCAATATTTATTGTCGGAAAAATTAATTATTCGGCCCTGTAGTTGTAATTTGACCCAAAAATGAGGGAAAACGAAGATTAACCAGGAAGGTTAAAAGTCCAAATCCAGGAAAATGACTATCCAAAGGAAACTAATGCCAATTATTGGAGAAGAAATAAGCAGATATTATGAATTTGTTTATCCGCTTGCAAAGTAGAAAGAGACTGTGATAGGTGTGGAAGCAAGAGTCTTTGGTAAGGCGTGAGATCCATCGAGCTCGTCACTGTACAGTGTCAAAAGCAGCTTCACTATTCTTCATTGATGGGGAAGATAACGAGTCACTTCCATCAGCAACAAGCTGGGATTTGAGGAATACGGTGGAGAACAGGGAAGGAGTTTCAAAAGTCTCTCTACATCGTGAAACTGATTGGCCGTCTATGAAACAGGGTAAGGAAAAGAAGACACGACTATGAAAGCTCAGGGAGCATGAAAATGAAGATGAAACTTCCGCCTAATAAATTTAATCCAGCCTCCGTCCTGAACATCTCTGCACACCGCCATCACCAACCTCAGTTCACATAATAGATACTTCAAATTAGTGATGCACCTGCACGTGATGAGCACTTTGGTAAGAATAATTCAGACGGAGAGAATCAGGAAGAAGAGAGATAGGGAAGAACAGAGGGTTGAAGAAGTTCAGAGGGATTAAGAGAGAATAACAGATAGATGAATTTCTGAATACTAATAGTACCCAATTGTTATTAACAGCAAATCTGATTTACAATAGGAATATAGGTCTATTTATAGGCTCATAATCATTGCCTTCTAACTAATTCTAACGGCTAATTCTTCTAATTCCATACAACTAATTATGACAACTGAAATTATTCCCATCTGCTATCTATACCAACTGCCGCCAACTTTTAATCCTTTATTATGATTACATAACATCACCATAGGTGCTGAGTATGGAAACCAATTCCCAAACATATCAAAGCCATTTTGGTTGTGGCAAGATCTCCCCTCTACGCCTCAATAGTGGACAGCCTATCAAGAGGAGCTCTATAGTAATCCGGTATAGTTGCAGCAAAAAACATTTGCCTCACTCCTTCAGCCTTGATGATGGGAATTATTATGCCTGACGCACACTGCAACAGTTTCTCCAGTGAGAATAACAAACTTTGTAATTACGTCAAAGCATCATAAAAAATGAAAACTCATAGTGACTGATGAACTAGAAGGGATGCAGGCCATGGGAGAAATAAAACTAGAAGGAATGGAGAAAGGAGTAGGCAGGCACCAGGCACTCACCCAAATTAATCTGGCTGCAGCCCAGATGCGTTCAAGTGAAGGAAACGGGAACAGTAAGCAGCCAACTCCATAGACTACAACAGCAAAGAAATGGAAAACTAAACACAAGGGATGAGGGTTTAGACCAGAGAGCAAGGCCATTGGTCCATTAGAGAAGATGCCTCCAAGACTCAAGTAGTCAAAACATGCTTGACGCAGTTGCTTTCTCGCTTGATCAGGTGAAGCAGAAAACACCTTGTACAGGGCACCTGCCAACGTATTTATAGTGGATGCCACGGGCTGCACAAGCCATGTAAGGTCATGAGTTGATATTTGGCGAGAACACTTGAGATTCTGAATTTAGTTTTATATTTACTATTACATTGGTGTTGCCACAGTTACTTTGAGAGACACATCATTGGACATGAAACTATGTGCAGCATAGTATATGGACCAATTTACAAAACAAGATGCATAAAATGCAGAAGCTTCTTACCTTGCGCAAAATGTAAAACGATTCCAGATACTTGCACAGTAATGCCGCGTCATTTAGGTTATGAAATGGCCTGAGAAGGTCACGTAACACAACAATATCAGACAGTGCCACTGTCACTCCTCCACCAGTCAATGGATGCCGCATGTTGAAAGCATCGCCCATTAAAAGGGCTCCGGGAGTAGGGAGAGGATAAGCTGGCATGCTTCTATTAGGCATGGTCCTAATATTTCCCCCATCAATAGCATATATGAAGGCATCATGAAGCTCAGGTGGAATCTGTGATAAAAATTAACACAAGGAAAGCAGGAAGATGAAGGATGAAGCAAATTGAAAACTTTGGCTCTTTCACTGAGAAGATATAGACTGTAAGTGGCAATAAATTGCAGTAACACTATCCATAAAGAAGAATTTAAGATACCTGAGGAGCCACTATATTTTTCAAATAATTGGCCATTTCACCATTTCTGATAGAAGGAAGCTTTTGACCAGGCATATCAACTAAGCAACGAACCTCAGAGCTGCTGATTGGATAAAGTAAGATGGGTGAAGGATCTGCTAAAATAACATGCCCATGATTTGCAAATGGAAGTTGACAATTTTCCAGGATTAAACCAACAAAGCAAGAGGGCACTTCCATCTGGCAAAAGTTTCAAGAGAACTAACTCTTAGAAATTTATGACACTCAAAGTTTTGTAGTGACTAATTGGTGTAAGGATAGAAGAAACTTTAGAAGTCCCCATTGTGGCACATTCTTGACTTTAGAGCTAGAGAAAAATTTATCACATCAAAAAGCAAAATAGAGGAAACAAAACTATAGCAACATTTCTAGCAAGGCAATACAACCTTGGGCCAGCAAAGAGACCAACGCAAATTTGAGAAACAGCCATCACACGCTATTGTTAAGGGAGCATAAGCTTTATGGTCTTGGCCATCTATGGTTCTGTACTGGACTCCTTTAACAGTTCCATTCTCCTCAAGCAGGGATGTTACATTGCCTTGTTCCATTCGTACACTAAACAGAACAATAAGTGCAGATGGAAGTGATGAGAATAAGAAAATCAAGCCCAACAATACCGGGGGAAAAAAGTATGGACAATGAGATATGCTGACTATTGATATCTTGTATCCCACGAAACATTTATAATCGCAAAAAAGAACAGTTAGGAAAGGACAAGAAAGCCTACTTGGGGAGTTCAGCAGCTTTTTCTCTTACTTTCTGTATAAAACGGCCATTGTGAAAGCTCCTTCCAGCCACATTAGCATGAAACTTTTCCAAGGGGTAAGGTAGAATGGTATTTTTTCCATCCTTGAAAAGTGCATATCCTAACACTATTTGAGCGTCAATCTGCTCCACACAATCTGACATAGAAGACAAACACAAATATCACATTTCAATAACATTATTGATTAAAGATATTTGCACTGATGATAGAACCTATCATATAGAAGTAGAAATAGGGGAAAGGAGAAGAGGAGCAAGAGAAGAGGGAGGTGAAACTCTAGAGCCAGAACCTGCAATTCTAGAGGGAAAAGACAAGAGAGGCTAGAACCAGAATCTAGTTATAGAGAAATAAGGAGAGAATCTCTCAATAACAACTTCATTTATCCGTCCATATCTTTAATAGAGTACATGTATGATATTTATAGATTAATACACATAAAACTAAAAATAACTACCTTGTCCTATCCAAATAAAACTGACAATAACCACTATTGGACACTTGTAACATTTAATACAAGACAATAGAACATAAATCATAAATAACTTCCTAGAATAAACTAGTAAAGGCTACTGGTCTCCTATCAACTAATGACCAACTTAGCCTCCACATACCATAAGCTTATAATAATGACAGTGGCAGGATAAAAGAAAATTTTCAAGTGTTAAAATATTTTATTTCAATGGGTATATGTTTCATTCAATTTTACAAACGTGTGCGCATGAATGTGTGTACACCACTTTGGTGTTGATAGTAGAAGTTTGTAACTGCTGGCAAAAAAAAAAAAAAAAGCAGTTTGTAACCAGGCTGATGACAAGAAAAGATGCCAGATCCAACCAAGCACCAGAGTAATCCATACAAATTTTGTATGCTCCTTTAATCTGCATACCTTCTAACCTCAATTCAATCAGCTTCAGGTAACCACCTGGTTGAAGAAGTTCACCTATGATTCTGTCTGGCTCAGTCAAGTCTCTCTCAATAACATGCACACGTCTTCCATCCTACCAAATATTGCAGAAAAAACACATCATTATGGATGTCATGTCTGCTAATAAATTCAAAGTCACATCCTTTCCCTGAAGGTATTAATCTAAGATCTTGGAAGCTAAAGCAAGAGACAGGAATACAATTGACTCAACATTCCTTGATCATCCAAATCAAACATTACAAAATATAAATTTAAGATAACAGGCTTTCACCAAAGCTCCAAAATAAAGCATTGCCAAGGCATGATATTAATATGGAGCACCTTTAGGCTTTAGAACAAGAAGCTGTCATGTATAAACTATAAAGATATGCCAAATCATCATCCCTTCATTTGGACAAGTGAAAGTGTTCCTTCACAAGAGTTGCTAGTTCTGCTTGTCACAAACAATGTTACAGCTAGAAGACAAGTAGTCATACATAAAAGATAGGGAGAGCAGTTCACTGGTGTCTACTTTCATCTATCTGTACGAGCTATCCTGTTTTATTAGAAAATGATCATTGGAGAGCATTTTTATGACTGAATTTACACTCAGTGTAATAGGTTTTTGAAATCGATGAAATTTCCCTCCATAAATCGTTTGGAGTTCTCTATTTCTTCTAGGTGATCATCAGTAAGGCAGTGCCGATTAAGAGGAACAGGTTCCAATATATGACTGAAATGGGACATAAAATTGCAAGCAATTTCATCGTGGATAACCCAATATATCCTATTAAAGGATAACATAAAACTGCAAGCGAATTCCATAATGGCTGAAATGGGACATTAGATTAAGTGCCATGAGAAAAAAAAATGCAAGCTCGATCATCTAAGTTATTCTAAAAGCATGTTTCGATGCTTCTACTAAACTATGCGAGCTTCCAAGAAAGATTTCACGTTCACCAGTGCCTCGCAAAATAACAACTAGAACAACAGACCAAAAGACAAAACTGCATTCAGTCATAAGCATTCACCTTGCCAAGAGTATGAGCCAGAGCGGAACCAGCCACACCTGCTCCCACAATGATGACATCAGGAGGGGTAGCCGATGAGAACTCTGCGTCGCCAGAGCCGCTCGTGCATTTCAATGAGATGGAGAACTTGCTTTCTCCGTTAGACTTTAAGCTAATGCAATTACTCATAAATTTAGCACATGTATTTGTTCTTAAGGAGACTTGATTTTTAAGAGGAAGATGAGGCATTTCAACCTTAATTATGGTAGTGGTTAGATCCGAGCGAAAAATCGACGCTCTATGGATAAGGAGCATTCTGTTGTTGGTGCCGCTCAAGAATCAAAAATCAAGAATCGAGACCTTTCTCTCGGGGAAGAAGAATCCGGAAGCCTTGTAATCTTGTATAGATCCCTTTCTTAATTCACCCAGAAGCCCCAATGGTCTGTTTGGTATGGTGGAATTGAGAGGTATAAAAATGGAAATGGAATTGAATTCCATAAGGATGTATGTTTGGTATTATGGAATTGGAAAAACTTCTATTTCCATTTCCACCAAAAGGCTGGATTTGAATTCTATGTGATAACCTATGGATTTGTAATAAATTCCATGAAATTCTAATTTTACCCTTCTCATTTTTCATCTTCATCTCCACCCATCGGTGGCAAGGTACTTACCCCACCGCCGGCGAACACCTCACCCTCACAGTCAGCAAGCTTCGTACCCACCTTCGGCGAGCTGCGTACCCACCGCGCCGGAAAGCCTCTGATCGTTTTGCCTTCCCACCTCCATCCTTGGCTGACCCACCTTCATCGATCTCCCACCATTCCACGTCTACGTCAGCAAGGACGAGGAAGAAGAGCTGACGAGACGGCGGAGAAGACAGACCCATGGCTTAACGGCGAAGAAGATGAATAGTGAAGTTGGCTGGTGGAGTTTTAAGGAGGAGCTGGTTTTGGGTCCTTCTTTCGTTGCTGGATATATGGTGTGAGGTGGGTGAAGTTACGGAGAAGACGATGGTGGATGGATAGAGGACCATGGTGGATACATGAAGGCTTTTTTTTTAAAAAAATTAAATAAAAATGCATGGTCATTTTGGTCTTTTAGTTCAAAAATCAGATCATATTTCTATTACATACCAAACTTACTTTTAAACCTTATTTCTATATCTATCTCCATATTCATGTCCATTTTTATTTCTATTAAAATCAATTCTAATATACCAAACGAGCTCTAAGTGTTTACAAGATAATTGAATTGGATATAGATTTATTTTCCTAGGGTATTACATTTTTTTTTTGGTTCTGATCCCAAAAAGCAATTAATTTTATTTTGTTTGAAAATATGGATATAGATTTTTTTTTTTTGTTAGAGTCCCAGGTATCGAACACTCTTCGGGTGCTGAGTGATCGAGAATTTACCCAAAGCAGGCTGCCAAGGATCGAACCCAAGATCTAGAAGGTGGGGAGGTGAATTGCCTCTCTAACCAATCGGCTTCTAGTCCCTCGGCTTAGATATAGATTTTATTTTGTTGTAAAGTGTAACATCCTAATTTATAATGTAGGATTTAATTATAATTAAGAAGGAATTATGTATGATGAAAAATATATCATGTAATTATTGGAAGGAAGAAAATGAAAACAAAAGAAAGGAGAGATTTTATAAACAGAGAAAGTAAATATATATATATATATATAAAACTTAAACAAAAAAGGAAATGTCTAATGGGGAACGTGGTGGGGTAAAATGGGATAAGAGACTTTCCATTTATTTCTCTTTCCACTTAATATTTTGACTATTGAATCATGATTTAATATATTAGATATAATGTTATGTAATAATATTATAATTATATATTTTTATTTTATTTAATATTAGAATATTATTTTATACATAACATTAAATTTTGTCCATTAAAACATGATCTAATGGCTAAGATATTAAGTAGAGAGGAAGTTAAGAGAAAAGTTAGTGAAGACACACATCTCCCTTTAACAACATAAGACTACAAAAATGTAAAAGGATTTAATAGATAATTTTCATCAGTTTAGATTTCTCATTTAGTTGTTTCATAATTTTATAATTAATTTTTATTATAAACATCCCAAAAATTATCGTTTTTGAACTTGTACGGCCTATTAAATATGTGTTTAACAATTTATTTAGTTTTTGGAGGTATCAAAGTTTTAATCGGTTTACATTGTTGGAAAAACTTAAGATTTATAAAATAACAATTTTATGTTGAAAATATAAATATTGAATTTAGGGATTTTGCACATTTACTTGATATTATTGTTACTTTGTGATTCTAATGAGTCAATTGAGTTGAGAAAAGTGTAAAACTAAGGTTAAAACAAATATTGAGATCTTAAAGTGTGAAATTTTAAACTTTAAGGTGATTAATTCAAAATTTTCTGTTATATCCTACTTTTTAAGCCTTTTACTATATATCAATGTGGCTTTGGAACCCACTAGTTATGACTGAGGATTGGAGAAACGAGGGGAAAATTTATCCTTTCATCACAACATATATGTATGATGAACATTATATCATGGGTTCGAACCTCTGTATCATTAATTCTGTAGTAGCATACATGCTAATATCCAGTATATACATCAGTCTTATAATGTATATATATACAAGCTGGAAGCAAATACAGGAAGTATAAATAACACTCTTGGACTCTTTACTTTCCCTTGCCTTCTGTCGATCCTTCACCTACATTGTGGAGAGGGTAAGATTTCTAGGGAAATCTTAATAGCAAAACCATAACCAGTAACAATATAATACAATGCAAGTCATGCTATATGCAATACCCGTACTACTCATCTAGTGTCCTTTCTCGGCACTTATTGTGTATAGGCAGCATACACGTGACTTTACCTCAATTACATAGTCAAGGCATATAAACATGGAGTCATACATCTCATATATAACATGCTAGCTCTGTTGGAACCCTTGTTTTGATGATAACAAAAGTCATTGACAAAAGTTTATGCGAGATGAAGAGGCTCTGGAAAAGTTTTGTTTTACTGACAGCAAAATCACTTGAGTGCCACTCGAGTGATCATACCTAAAATATTTCCAAAATCTTGATCTAAGATCATTTGAAGCAATCATTCATAAATAAACTGGTGTTATGAAAACTATGTGTTGATGAAATGATTCAAAGGACTTTGCAAACGTTTTTCAAAG
>JBAGKO010000002.1:3099116-3113242 GCA_037177275.1 Acacia concinna | reverse complement strand
CTTTTTATCAAGAGAGAATTGTCATTGTTTTCTCCTTGTTAGATTGAGAGAAGTTGTAATTCCTATTTTCTCATAGTAAAATTCTTCTACCTTTGTCCGTGGTTTTTTACCCTATATTATTTAGGGGTTTTTCCATGTAAAATCTGTATCTCATTTATCTTCATTATTATTTTCTCAAATTATCAGTTACGATTTTGCTCTATCTGACAATCCTATTTCACAACATTGATTATACATAATATATAGATGTGAGATGGAAGTAGTAATTGTATGTTCTAGACTATGATGTTTAGATATGATAGTTATTTTATATTCTTATACTTAAAGAATGTGAATTTTTATCATATTCTATGCCAGTCACCCCTTCAATTTTCAAGGCGTGATATCTATAGAAAAATGAGACTCACAATCAGTGCGCCAACGTGTTATTGAAGGGAATCTAGATTTATTTTTGGTTAACATTTCTGATTAAGTTGTGGATTGATAAACAGGAATAATACAATTCCGATGAGGGAAATTCACTTTCTACTTCAGCCTCTGAATAGAGGCTTTACTTCTTTTTATATACGATTCCATCACTTTTTTATATATATAAGACTCAATTATTTTTTTTTAAAATATTAATAAAGCTAATTAAATTATTTTAAGTATTTATATTTATCATTTTTTCTCTAAACTAATTTGTTTGACTTATAAACTAATAGATTATTTACTAATATATCTAAATGATATGATTAAATAACTTAATTAATTTCTATAGTCTCTTCATAAAAGTTCAACTAATTAATATACTAGTATTTGGGACCAGAGGAAGTATTACGGTGAGACTTTTTATGGTGTCCTTTAACCGTGATGTAAAAATTCTACTTAACGGATTTTGGGAAATTAAGGAACATGCAAAGGCTTAATTCTCAGCCCTTTCATTTTCAATCATTATTGGTATGACTTGACCAATAACATGCAATTATTTTAGCATAAGAAAACATTTCAGGTAACATCAGACCTATATACTTCGGAATGCTTAGATAATTTTCTTGTTATCTGACTCTTCAAATAAATATCTGAAGACAATTCATCAGGTTCTGGTTGTGTGATAAGTGTATTTTTTATAATTAAATAGATATAAATTTTGAAATGAAATATATTAAATCTATAAATATTTTATATCTATTTGATTTATTTAGATATATTTTGCTCTAAATCTAATCATAAGATACAAATAAAAAAGGAAAGAAAAGGAATTAAAAGGATTGAGAAGCAAGAATTAGAAAGTGAAGCTACATGCATATAATTGTTGATGGTCCCGTTTATATTAGATATTCATCAAGAGAATCCAAAATGAAGAATCAGGTGCATCAAACTGCAATAACGTGAGAGGGTGCTGTGCATTTAAATTAAGGAGAGATAATAATTAGTAAATCAGATATAAGACCAAGAGAATTAGAGCGGACAAAATTAGTGGCTGTGCAATTAAAGGGCCCGCACGGATAAAATATTCACACAGACGCAAGACGAATTGGAACAACCGGAGAGAGCCACAAGACCCATTCACGCAACACGGATTTTACAACTGGAGGAGAGTTTTAGCGTATAAAGGTTGATTCTACTTTATTTCTTAATTTTTTGGTTTCCAGTTATTCTAATGAGAGCTTTTTTAGAATAATTTTTTACATTATTCTTTAGTTGAGGTAAGGAAGCAACCTTTCTATAATTAGTTTTGACTCTTATGATATTTTCATAAATATGTTTGAATTTTTTATGATTATATCTATTTCTCTTATTCTTCACATGATTTATTTAGTTGGCCACCATAAAATTTATATATGGATAATCTCAATGAACTGAGATATGAAAAGAGAACTTGGATCTAAAGATATAGACACAAATTATTTAAGATAAGAATAATTCTAAATATTTGTGGCTATAAAAACTATAGCTTTAAAGTTTAATTAGTTGTGTAGGTGTTGTAGGAACAAACTCAATATTAATTAAAAAGGGATGCTTTGAGATAATACTAGGACACTATTGAAATAATTATCAATATAATTCATTAATATGAGTTGACTCAAATAATTAGAATTAACAAACCACTTAACAGCTTGCAGTTGCAATTAGGAGCGATTCCTTTAGCCACTCCTCATGGATATGATCACTTTTATTATGAATATGAATCAGAGGAGGCCGTACGTTTCTTATTGTGGGCCCTCTGTATAGTGTCACGACCATTACGCCACCTAAAGAGACCACAGTCCCTATTACTTTTACTATATACTGTGAGGATTGCGTAACTTAATAACTTCAACCGTACCCTTCAATATTTAATCCAGACATGTGATGAATGAAAGTGAATGTAATTTCATGTCCAATGTGAATCAAGAAAGGTTGAGAATTACCTTAGTATCACTGCAATAATGAATGTAATGGAAGCTCAAGTGTTGAATAATATAGTCGCAAAGGTTGGATTTGTGTATTTTAGGCTGGCAAAGTACAAGTTTAGACTCAAAACCTTACCCTGAAATTCTTGAAAGATGCAATGATCAATTAACAAAAAAAAGAAGAAGAACAGCTGATCCAAATGCATACTGATATATAATCAATGAATCTCAATAGAAATTACAATGGATCAATATATTAGCATCAACAATCAGTAACATAAACAAAAACGAAGAACCAGAATTAGGAAAAGAACCGTGCAGAGAGAAAGAGAAATGACCAATAAAAAAATATTCCCAAAATATTCAACACCCCCTTCTAACCGTTTTCCTCTCACTACATTGCAGCTCCTTCCTCAATTTCCCTGAGTTTCCACGAGCTTTTCCGAGTCCTGTTGCTTCTTTTAACTTGGGCTTTTATTGGTTTTGCTATTGGGCTCACTGACTCTTCTATGGACCTCTCTCCAGCTCCTTCACTTGGGCTCATTACAAAACATAAGACAATTACAAAAAGTTTCTATATATGTATATACATTATTTCATGTAGAAATATAAGAATGATTAATATGCTGTGTTTAAGGCCTTACGTACCCCAACACAGAAAGCACAAAAATTTCCAAGAAGAGAGCCAGTGTCGTAGTGGGCCTCCTTTTTCTGGCAAAGAAAAGATAAAAGTTAGCAGCAAGATACGTTGAGAAAGTTGGATTTGGAGGTTAACTGCATTAGTACGTAGATGGATGTGTACGTAAAGAACGTACCTCTCAATAAAGAAAGCAAAAGGCAAAAGACCAAGGCCAGCTACAATACTGCGATAAGTAATATAGAAGTAAGGATTGAAGCCACTCTCGAAGGAAGCCTCTGTGATGAAATTGACGATGGAATAGCTCAACTGAGCTAAGGTCATCAATAGGTGTGGTTTGAACTTGAAGCACACACCCCCAATACCACACATTTTTTCCTCCATTAGTAATCTTCGATAGATCCTGACTCTCACACTCAAACTCACCTAATTATCACCAGCTCTCAATTACAAGCATAGAATGCACACACATATATATAGTAGTTTATATATATATATATTTATGTCTCCTAATCTGCAAAAATTCCTGTGAAATGCACTTTAATTAGGTTATTGCATGTTATTTTAAAGAATTACTGCTGGTTTGATAGACAACGTCATGCAGCAATAACTATAAGCATTGTTTTTATTATTGATTCCTATATAATTTCTTGAATAATTTATGTTTGTGGTTTGGGAAACAGTACTCGGAATCATATAAAGCACCATTAAGCTATTGGTTCTTTGTGTTTATTGTTCTTTTGCCGATTACTTGTGTGTGCTATGACTAAGATCGTTAATTCATGTAGTAACCATTTAGTAAATACTTAGAGGCCCTAATTAATTAAGGAGAATTGGTGGCAGAAAAAAGATACACTTATAAGAATTGAAATGAAACAAGCCCATTTATTAATCAACCAATAAAAAAGCGCTGTCATTCTATTTCTTCATAAGAATGGAAAAACTTAAAGTTCAGTTTAACAATTTTTGTTTCATGTGAAATTTAGTATTCTGAAAGTGTTATTTGTGCTTACGTATAAAAAATCACTGATTTCTTGTCGTTCACAAATTAATAAGTTGTAATGTTTGGTATGCATGTTGAAGTTTGAAGTAGTAATTATTTTATTTATAAGATATTTCTTGAAGGGGAAAATTTAGAATTTACGTGTATGATTTAAATTTGACAATTCTAATTCTTTCTTCCTTTATTTCATGTTTAGTTTAAAAGTTCTCTTTTAATGGATTACTTTTATTCGAAAACTCTTGCACCCCACTCTCTCTGCATGTCTGTATAATAGTCTATTTTTTTTATTAATCCTCGGATATTAGTAGCAACCGCCTTGTCCGGTTTGTGAAAATATAGGCCCATAATAGGAAACCTCACTACATCGAAGTAATTATTATAACTATATAACTAGGATTCAACATGAGACCATTAATTAAGTTAGAAAATTTACTTCACTTCTAAATTTTCTCATTCTTTATACCA
Organism: Acacia concinna; assembly: GCA_037177275.1. NCBI lineage: Eukaryota > Viridiplantae > Streptophyta > Magnoliopsida > Fabales > Fabaceae > Acacia > Acacia concinna. Next base: position 3,108,762 of record JBAGKO010000002.1, on the reverse strand, counting down.
TTTACTTTCCAATTAGCTTTAATTTATATGCCAAAGTAAAAATTCAAATTCATCTGAATCTTATTGTTAAAAAAGTGATTATAATTTCGTCCTAAAGATTAATCTAATCAGAATCAAGTACAATCAATTTTGATGAAAAATATTATGAAATATATCAATTCAAACAAGTAAAAATTTTAGAATATCATTTATAAGTCAGGCATGAAAACCTTTTAAGTTACTCTTATACATTTACAAATGTTTAACTCCAATAAAAATTATTAGATTAAACCACCCTTAACTTTGGTCAAGGGTTCGATCCCTAGCCTTGGGTATGGAGCAACATTAAATCTCTTGGCCAGCTGTCCTTCCCATAGAGGAACCCACAATGAACGGAGGATTAGTCCTTAGCCTACCGGGCTCGGAGATACCTTGCGAAAGCAAAAAAAAAAATATTAGATTAAAGGCATGTTTGTTTTCTTGTTTTTGGAAACAATTTTCTGTTTTTTAAAAAAAAACTAAAAAAACTTAATTGGTTATTAATTTTAAATTAAATGTCTTATGAAAAATATAAATATGTTTTTAAGAAAAAAATGAAAGCTAAATTAAGATGTTTTATTGAAGGCAAAAAAAACACTTTAAGATGTTTTATTATATTCTAGTTTGTTACTCCCTCCATTTCTAATTATAAAACTCTATTGACTTTTTTAAAAAATCCTAAGAAAATTTTAAGAAAGTTAATTATATTACTTAATCATATCATATATTGTATTTTATTACATTAGATATTAGTTCATAAGTCAAACAATATAAATTGAAGAAAAACGATAAATTTTAATATCTTAAAATATTGTAATTAGTTTTTATAGGATTTCCTATGATTCTCTAAAAATGTCTTATAATTAGAAATGGATGTAGTATATATATATATATATATATTCCCATGCCATTGGAATGTCCCGGAATCAAAGGTAGAGGGGTGATGGGAAGGGAGAGGGAGAGATTATGTATTATTATCAAACACGGAAAGATTGATCTGGAAACTGTGTCTTCTTCATGCAACGACCAGGTCCACGACAATGAATCTGTTGAAACAGATCCACTAGACCATTATTGAATTGTAGGGCCCCAAAAACAGAAAAAGGCCATGATTGAATTGTAGTTGTATCTGAAAGTTTTTGTAAGAAAACTTAGGATGATAACCCCAAAAAAAAAAAAGATTAGATTCTTTTTCAAAACAAAAGTTTGTAGTATTCAAATTTAAAAACCTCACGTGACTAAAAATATTTATAAGCATTTATTAGTGAAATTCCCACATCATCATCGACCATAGAATGTTGACTCCATATCCATTTTTAGGTTCATGAGATGAAAGGTGATAAAGGAAACTAGGACTTTGATGTATTTTGTTGCGATTCTAATGGTATGAATCAATGTGTTCAGTATTTCACTTATAAAATTGAATGAGGTAAGTTTTGTCGTAACCATATTATTTTTTTAAGCCGCATTGGTAGTTATCAACTTAATCATTTTTTGTTGGCAAAGAAATAAACAATTCTAGAAACAAAATTTTGAAAAACAAATAAAAAAACACAAGAAGCTTGAAATATATTACTTTTAATCCTAAATATAAGAGATAGACAGTGAATTTACTTTTATTCTAAACTAGTGACATCCCCATGCCTGGTAAGGAAAAGTTTGGTCCAATGGTTCCATAACTAGTTTAAAAAGTTTCCATCAAAGTTATAACTTAACACATACGATTGAATAATATATTATAAATGAATAATATACATTTTTTTTTATAGATAACTACTTTCTTGGGTTCCAAATATAAGATAGAATTAATTTTTTAGGGAAAAAAATAAAAATAATTAAATCACTTAAAAAAATTATATATATAAATATAAATATAGATATTTTCTTCAAACTATTTTACAATAATTATAAATTAATATATAATTTATTGATAAACAATATATGATAAAATTAAATAATATGTTTAATTTCTCAAAAAAAAACTTTACCTTATATTTATGATAAATAACTTAAAAAGAAAATGCATTTAGCCGTGGCCTGCCATTCATAAATTATTACAAGTGATGAGGGGTGGGCAGACGTGGCTGGATGCAGGGGTGGGCCCAAGGTTGATGAAATCAGATCATGGGACATATTTTCTTGTGTGAGTTCATTGATGGACAATGGTGGGGACATACACATCAGAAGCTGGCAGGGATGAACTTTTTTTAAAATAAATAATAAAAAACAAATTGAAATAAATTAGAGAAGTACCTTCCTTGTGACCCCCTAATAGAAGCGTGACCAAAAGCAGAGCAACACAAGCCATCATGAGTTATTTAAAACCTGTTTGGCTGTAACTTATAAAAAGTAATTTATGAAAAGTCAATTGTGTTTGGATTGGAGGTATAAAAAGTGACTTATTGGGAATAGAAGAAGTTACTTATGTTTAAAGTAAGAGTAAAAAAAGTAACTTATGAGAGAGAAAAAAATGTCTTCTTTTAAGAAGTCACTTTTTTTTTTACTTCTTTATAAGTTATTTTTTTTTATATAAGTAACTTCTTCATATAAGCTCTCCTCAAACAGGCCCAGAGATATAAGTTACTTTTTTATCTGACTTTTGTGCCGCACCGCCCTCCCACCCGCACAACGCAAACAAGCCCTTACAAGTTACATCACATGTCTGTCTCCCTGTTAATTCATTTTCCTTTCCACTCTTCACTATTTTATTTCCAATATTGGCCCCATTCTCATCATTCCCACCTTTGACTTTCTTCACATCCCCTACCTTTTCTTTCGGTGCCCCTACACTCCATGATTTCCAAAATCCTACCTCAACGGATTCTCAATTCTGCCTTTGTGTGAGGAATTAGGAATTACTCTTCTTTAAATTAGTTAAATGGCCATACATAACCTAACAGCGAGAGACTATATATCTATTAGACTATCGCAGACTCTGCCCAATATGCCCTCTGCCACCCAATAATTCCCTCCACACAATGTTTCATTTCGTGGTTAGAGAAAGATTCCTCGGCAATTTAAATTAAGAAAGCAATGCCAGGTGTCAAGTGAAGGCAACCTTTTTAATAATGTTTGCTGTAGTTTTTACTTTTTACCCTCGATCCAAGAGGAAGCATAGAGTGCCATACCCATATGTTACTGAAAAGTGGTACAAAAGGAACCGAAACTTGAGGCACGACCTGGGCCCCACCCCTTTTGGCCCTTGGCTTATTCGGAACTCGGAACAGACTCAATTATGAGCCGCATTAGCCTCCCTCGTTAGTATAGAACCAGTACTTCACAACAATCCTCCTCCTTTCCAACTTTCCCTCACACTTCGCCCCACTTAGGTTTTAACCAAACTAGCTCCCACAGTTAAAGTCTTATAGTCTTGTGGTAATGGTATTTTTAAGTGGGAGAAGGTTACGAATTCGATTCTGTCGTTGTAACTTAAAGGCCGTTAGTTCCCCTATCTATGAGCTCCATTTTATAAAAAAAAAAAAAAAAAAAACTAGCGCCCTCTCTAGTATAATAAAATAACTTTGAATACGTGACTAAATTATTTGGTATAACTGAGCAATTCAGAAATGCGATACAGCACACCCATTGAATCAACTAATGAAAGAGTTGTTTCCACTTAACCACGAGTCTTATCTTTGAGCTTCATGTATATAGCCACGTAATTAATTGGAGTAAGGAGGTTCCCTTCATTGTAAACCTACATTCTCACGAACTGAACGAACTGGAGGTGTGAGTTGTCAGGGGCATTGGTATTAATAAAAAAAAAAAAATCGTGATGTCCTTGGCCTTGGACAAGTTACAATCATGTGGGTATTGTTGGTCTCCCACCAGCTCAACTTACCAAAGCACGATAACTCCGAGAATGTGAAGGAACACGGCTTTTTCTGAACTATATATATAATCTAATCTAATACGTACACATTTATTTAGTTATATTGGCACTAGCTGTTTGTACACATTTTCGCATACTGCCAGACAAATTTGCACGGAGCTCCACAGGTGCTACTTGCTACTACTACTACGCCTACCCTACCTTACATATGACCCCCTGCTTTGCAAACCCCGACCCACACAAACATGGATATCGGGAATCAAGGAAATTACTACGTTGCTCTGTAATCTGTACTACACATCTCAGCACCGTTAGTAAATTATATGAATCATGCAACAGTGATACAAGATACAACTCACAGCGAAGCATCTAATTTAAGAAAAATAAATAAATAAAGCTGCCCAATTTTACTGGTGCAAAGTGATTGAGATGCCTTTCAATTATACGCTGTTTAGAATCAGAATCAAAAGAGACTATCATATAGAGAGCCAATCAGGAATAGGGAAGGGAATGGGAAACAGTGGATCAGAGGAACAGGGGAAGAACAAAAAATCTGTTATATCTCTACAAAAAGATCGATAGGACAAGGGGTCTGAAATCTCAAAGAATGACCCATTAGAGAGTAGAGAAAACAGGGGTATAGGCCACCACACACCTCACTTTTTCATACCAAAAACGTACCTGCCCCGTTTTCATCTGACCTATCCTCAATCAATTTCTCAAAGATACCTTGGAATTTCTGTAGCCATTGTTATTAAGGTCAATAATCGGGCATCAGCTGACTGATTTTTCCTTCTTCGAGTGCCATCTTCCGTTCCGTAACTTTTAACCATATGCACACTCCTGTGAAACTCAGCACCAAGCTCGCAAGGCCGCTTCCTAACCCGATCCCCACAATGGCTAAAACGGACAATCCTTTATTCTTAAGGGGCGGTAAAGGGTATCCGTAGAGATCCTTGTTCCCTTGGAAGGACGAGGCGTTGAATCTCGGCAAGTTGCCACTGCGATTGGCTAGCGACGCCGGAATCGGACCGGAGAGGCGATTGTTGGAGACGTCGAAAGCAGAGAGGCGAACAAGAAGGCCCAATTGCTGAGGAATAGGTCCGGTGAGGGAATTGTCATGGAGATCGATGATGTTCAAATAGGCGCACAATGCGAGCTGCGGAGGAATCTCGCCTTCCAAATGATTGAAAGAGAGATTCAAAACGGCGAGGTTGGCCAGTGACTGGAGATCGGGAGGGATAGGACCGGTGAGAGCGTTGGAGGAGAGGTCAAGCGCTTGGAGATTGGTGCAGTTGGCGAGAAACGGCGAGATAGAACCACGAAGATTAAGATTCGCGAGCGAGAGCCTGAAGATTCGGCCATTGTTGCAGGTAGTACCTCGAATATTGGAAATAGAATCATTGCAAGGGTTAGCAAAGTTGGGTTCTCTCCAGTTCTGAAGAGACCTACTCGGGTCCTGCAAGGACTTGCTTAAGTGGATCAAACACGCCTCGTCACTGGGATCCGATAAACAGCCAGGTATGGCTGCGATTGTTAGTAAAAACACTAGCACAAGAATCCAAACACCCATCTACGAAACAAACACCCAAAGAAGCCTTGCAAATTCAACTTTCAATCCCCCAGCCTGCTTCTTCTTCAAGACTGATGATGATGGCGATCGCGGCGGCGAAGACTGAAGATAGAAAGCCAGGGAGGAAACTGAGAAAACGATCTATTTATGAGAGGTGTGAGCATTTATAGGAAACAAAAAGGAAGAGGAGGGAACAGAGAAAAGTAGAGAAAGCGAGAGATGTCGGGGGGGGACTGTAGCATCTGTGTTCGCTTGTGTATTGTGCGTCAAAGGAATGGAGAAAGAGAAAGAGGGGGGAGGAGTGGTATAGAGAGATTGTTGAGAGGAGTGAAAAGGGAATTTTGTTGATTTTTTGTTGTTGGGGATTGTATGGAGATTGGGGAAGCTGGTGGAGGTGATTGATATTAATGGTGGGGGCGAGAAGGGGCACGCGGGGTGGGGGCGCGTGGGGAAGGGGAAGGGGAAGGGGAAGGGGAGGGCATTTGAGTGGGGGAAGACCTGCGCATGGAAAAAGAGGGGAAAAGGGCAGTAACGTCATTTAGCGAGGGAAAGGCGTTGCAGAGGGAGAGGTTGCATATTGGGAGTGTGAGTGAGTGAGTGGAGTGAGTCATGGCGAGGGATCTGATTCCTGACCAAATATGCACTATAGCGACTGCTTTAGTTTAATCATGCTTAATCATGTGTTACTGTTACATAATTAATGAAGGGTTGAGAGTTATACAGTTATCATATCACTTCATGTCATGGTCACTCCAGATTATTCCTTTCTTGTCTCTCTTTTTTTTTTCTAAAAAAAAAAAGACAAGGAACAACTATTTTGATTATGCAAAATGAATTTGATAATTATGAATATTAAAAATAATAAATATATGAAAAATGTAATCTATTTTTTAAATATACCCCTGTGATCTTTTGTAAAAGATCAAAACTCATTAAGAATACAACGTTAATACATTAGTTCCCTACAATTATGTGAAGGCATGACTGTAACCTATTCAAAATATTATAATAGATAAATTTAACATAAAAAATAGAAGTGAACAAAATATACCCCTATTATTATAAGAGTAAATGAGTAAAAAATATACAGAGAGAAGGGGGTATAAAAATATGTATCTAAGTATGATAAAAAAAAAGTAGTTTAAATTTTAAAAAAAAAACCTATTTATATTAAGAATAAAAGTTAGTATCTCATTAGAATCAAACCCAACTAGTTGACCAATTAGATTTGGCCGGAAAAAAAAATATTTTTAAATTGTTCATATATCTTTTTTTTTTGTAAAAGATCAAAATGCAATAATAATAAAAAGATAATACATCAATTTTCTACAATTTTGTGAGGACATAGTTCTAACATGTTAAAAACATTATGTTGAAAAAATTTAACATAAGAAGTAAAAGTGAAATTAAAAGAGCTAAATTATGATATGATATTAATGTGAAGAGTATTAGCTGGGTTATTAATTAATCATATCACCTTAAAATCATGTCAACCTGAAGATTGGAAAAGAGAGCAATTTAGAATCCAAAATGCTATGAAACGATGCAAATTAAGGAAAGGTAGTTGAGGTACGGTTTATATACCTGAGAGTGCAGAAGAAAAAACAGTGTGTGTGTGTGGATTATTAGTGAGCTGCCAAAATTATAAGAGATAATGAGGGGAAATGAAAAAAGGAAGGAAAAGGGGTTGGAGGGGCATGTCAAATCCGTGAGAGGGATAAAGGCAAAGGGGAGGGACGAGGGACGAAACGTACCAACTGCCACTGGGATTCGGGGGTCAGCACCTCAGCACTAAGCCGCTTTTATGGGCGTGGATCTTTGGATTAGAGCAATCAATCAATCAATCAACGGCTATAAATCAATCTGTTTCATCCCCTCCTCAGGACACTTGGGTCTGAGGGAACATTTGGTTTGGTATGTACGAAATTACAGGAAACTAATGTGATCCAGATTACTACCTCTCAGTTTTAATTATATTATTTAATTGATTTTTTTAAATAATTTATTTTATTATATTATATATTAATTTATAAATTAAATAAAATAATCTTAAAAATGATGAATTTTAATACTTTAAAGTAGTATAATTACTTTTTTTAAAAAAATTAATTGAATTATATAATTATATTGTTTTAAAGGAGGGTATGAAGGTTGAAAAGACGCTCTTGGACAAGAGAAAACGTGATGTTTGGGTGTGCAAAGCAAGCTCCAGTGCCTTCGTGTTTTAGGAACTCTACTACTACAAAGTGAATCTCATCCTAATCCTAATAATAAATAAAAACTCGTATCAAAAAACAAAAAGAAGGAGCAATCTAGATAATTTTTAAATATTTAGATTGTTTGTGTCTATCTTTTAACTTTTATTTTAACCCTCACCTCCCATATGTCACATTCTATACAAGTTTTGTTTACTTGTACCTATAAAGTAAATACTTTGTATTAAAGCATGTCTCTTGCTCTCCTCATTATTGCATCCCCCACTATCTTCCCACACGCCCCTTTTACCAAATGCAGTCCTTTCCCAATTCGCTCATAAAAATTTAAATTAAAAAAGAAAAAAAAAGAAAATATAATTTCCTGTGACCAGCTTTTATTACTTCCCTCCTGCGATCTCTTCGTGAAAATAGTCAAAATACCTATAAACCGTTCATTCGGTCATTTTAAAACATGTCACCATCAAATTCAATATCTTATTTATATCCATCATTTTAATGTTTCTCCATCCGAGCAACTTTCTTTTTGTTTGCTCAACAAAAAAATATAAGATTTTATTTTTCTCAATTCCTTAAAAAAAAATGAGTTGTATTTTGTGATGTGCACGTTTCTTCATATTGCGTAAAGCTTAACAGACAAATCAAAACACAAGAGGATGTTAAGGAATCTTGGAGGGTATCGTTTGATAGTGAATCAGCAACAGCAACACAAATATCTCATTGAGTAAGCGTAGGAGATGTATTCACATAATTGAGCTGTGAGAGGGAAACAGAAATCACAAGGGGGAAGATTCTCCCATTAACAATTTTATTGATGAGGAGGGCCTAAGCCAAAGCAACACTGATTTGTGGTGTACAGATTTTACAGACAGCGTTGCTCTTTTGCATATAAAATTTTTTCAAGTCCCTCTCACTGACAAAATTTATTGTTTTCATTAAATTATTGTTATAGGCAATGTTATTCGATGCACTATTTGATACTCATGTGGGCATTTCTTCTATAGGGATTCCAACCTTAGTCACTGCGTTGTGATATCTTGGCTCCTTCCGTTAAATTCAACCCCGATCAGTACTGATAAAATTTATAATGGGGGACCTTTTCTAGTCTTCCCAACAAAAAAGAATTGGACACGAGTGAGCAGTGAGCAGCAATGTTTCAAAAAATGGGCTCATGGTGGATACAAATTGGGTGGTTCTAATAGGTGAAAGGAGACAAGAGTGGGCCCAATGAGAAGCACAAACAATTGGGCCCAAGGGAGACTCCCACGTATGGGTGTCTGATTAAGACGGTCACATTCGCTTGTTTGGATGAGAGTGAGATAAAAGGTTGAGGAGATCAAAATAAGGCGTGCAATTCGGCAATGCTGGATTCTAGATTACGACGTTGTCCACATTATCCTCCACAACACCCTCTTTCCTTTCTCTCTCACGCTTGACCATTTTGTTTGCACCATGTTCGCCTCTGTTCCTTCATATCCACCCCTCCCTTTTCTATTTAATTTACCCGGCCCATGTGTTGTACAATATCTCATATCTAAGCTCTATCTTTAATTTTAAACAATAATTTTGTATTTCACGTATATACGTACAAATGCAAAAAGTATATTCTTCACTTACTTACATTACCTACACATATAATGAGTTTTCAGATAATTGCATTGTTTACAAGTAGTGAACAACCTAACAAGGTCGGGGCAAAGGGGAAAAAAAAGCCTTATTATATTAATATTGTGTGGTGCAATCATTCTGACGATTGAAATAGACGACAATTTTAGTCTGATCAGAGGGCAATAGGGAGGTAATTGATAAATCACAATTTTATATGAATTATTAAGCTTAATTAGTAACTCTCTGTGACCGCTGACATCCGTCACCCCTAACGTAACTCTCCATTTTTGTCTACCACACCTCCATCTTTTAATCAAAATGAACCAAAATAATTCCTTTTTACATCTCTAGCAATAAGCTATGACTTGAGACTGATCGACATTGAAAAGGAGAATGATTGTT
>JBAGKO010000002.1:3069443-3089950 GCA_037177275.1 Acacia concinna | reverse complement strand
TAGAGGATGAATGAAGTTGGTTAGAGGTTGAGAAGAAGTCCAGAGAAATTTTAGAAAATTTTGGAATATCGGTTATCACCGATATAAGGGACTTCTTTGCAGAAAACTTATTTTCTGGAGTTCCAGACCTCAAAAAATTCTGACATTTTTATGGTAGCCTTCTAGGATATTTTTGGATTTTTGGCTAAGTTTTCAGAATTGTTCAGTGTAAAATGAATTTTCTATAATTTTCTGGATTAAATAAGGCAGTACAGGACAATTATGGGCATATACTGAATTGTGTGGGCCCCACAAGACCCACACTAGCCTGCGCCAACCTTGGCTTAAGAGGCAAGCCAAGGAAAAATCAAGAAGAAGCTAGAGAGGGTGAGTTGGTGCTTGGAGAGTAGAAGCCCTCATTTTTTACTGTGTAATATTTTTTGAAAATTCCAAAAGTGCCCTTGCAAGGCTCTATAAATAGAGAACCCCTCCCCCTTTCATTTGCACGAAATTTAGAGACCCTTGGAGAGGTTCTAGCCATTTGGAAACGCAGCCTTCTTGCATGGAATTTCGAGGAGATTCAAGCCACACTATCCGGGCAAACGATTAAGGTATGTTCTAGTCTGTATTTTCCTTTATTCTTTCCTCTTCTCCATGGTTTCTAGGGCATTTCATAAGGGGAAATACTGTTTGTGGATCTAGCTAAGCAAGAGGAGGAAGAGTTTAAGGTTGTATGAGTTTTATTCGGGCTAGAAGAGGCTTATAGATAGTGTGTAGGCTTGAATAAAGTTAATTTTTTCCTTGGGTGAAAATGGGGGTGTTTCAACTAGACCTAGAAGAGAGTGATATGATGTGATTTTCATTGGTTTGATGGTTCCAATGTGTTCATAGCAATGTTTTACCTAAGGAAAGGTCAAAGGAACGCGTGTGGAACGCCGAACTAATGAAATCACCAGGGACCCCAAGAAAGGTGGTATGTTCGGCCAAGGGGGAGGGGTAGGGAGGAGTTTGATTTTGATAAAACAGAGGTCATAGATAGATTCAGGGGCGAAAACTGTGTAGGGTTAGCCTCTAAAGTCAATGAAAGGAGAAGGGTAGTTCGAAACCCAAGTTAAGGAGAAAGGGGTTCTGGATTAGTAATAGTAGCATACATTAATGAAGTAATGTTATGTTATGTCTAGGCACAACAGAGGAGTCCGCCAGTATCCCTGGAAGTAGTAAGAGGTACCTGCATTAGCTCAGATGTCTGGTAGCGTGAACTACTAACTCTAGCCTTTTAATGCTTTGCTTTTCTGCTTTATGTTGTTGCTTGTTTTACTATGTTGTGGTTGAGTAGCATGTTATGTTTGAGATGTATGACTCGTTGCTTATGTGCCTTGGCAATATGTTAGAGCTAGAGTCATGTGCATACTCCCTATATACGGTGAGTGACAAGAGAGAGAGAGGGTACTAGAGGAGTAAGTACGAGCATAGCATTTAACATGACTTGCATTGCATTATTATGTTATTGTTAGTGTTATGCTACTGAGGTTCCCAATAAACCTTACCCTCTCTATAATGCAGGTGAAGGTATTTCGGGAAGCAAGGAGAGAAGAGATAGATTATGTTTAGTTATGTAGCTTCCATGTATTGATGCTAGATTTTTGTAAAATTATGTATGTACTGGATACTGGATTATGGACATCTGAATATTATGTATGTTATTGTTGTTAATGATGTAATGTTATGGGAATGCCTTTACATATGTCGTCATGCTGTCTGCGTGATGTTAGAATTGACGAGATAAGGGAAAAATGGTATAACAAGATAATATGGTTAGATTGGCACTTGAGTTTTAGTTATTCTAGACCTGAAATTGGGTTAGCTACAATTTAAGCAAATGACTGTATTTGACCACGAACCTTTGCATGCTAATAGAGGTTATTTTTAGCTACAAATGGAGTGGTAGATCATGTCATTTGGAGTTTTTTGAAGAAAGTTAAGCCTACCCAAAGTTAGGCCAAAAATCTTGGAAATAGAAAAATGACTAAATGAATAGTGCCAAATTGACCATAGGAATAGTGCAACTTTGAGGGGTTGCACGTGGATGATGTTGTGCAATCATGGTACGAAATTATTTTTCCCTTATAGAGGATGTTGAGAGCTTTCATATGAGCTTGGAATCACATCATTCCGATTTTTATAGAATTAGTTATGATTTTCCAAAGTTGGTCGAAATTAATGGGCGGGTGAATAGTAACTCAAGAAAGTGAAAAAATTTCCCCTTATTTTCCCAACTTAAAGTCATAACTAGTTATTCCAATAGCTCTTATATAGTAAGGTAAAGGCTATGAAAGAAAGGTGTGACAGATATGAAGGGACTAGTATGAGTTTTTGAAATGTTGTCATTTTACCAAAATAGCCCTCAAGTTTTTTATTAAACTAAAAGAACCCTTGCCGGCACCAAAGTTTTGACACTCGACACCACTATACTAACGGGCCTTCTCAATGGCGATCAAAGTTCCAGTGACAACTTAAGTAATGAAATTATTTAGGGATTGACTATTTGAACTACCTAAGCCCTATCAAGTGCCTTTGACAAGTTGAATAAAGTTAATAACAATTTGAGTATTGGCAATGACATCTCAATTGTAGCCATTAACAACCTGGAGAGCGTAAGTTATCAATCTCTATATTTAAGTTATTATTATTTTTATTCAACTTGTCAACGATGTTTGATAGAGCTTAAGAATCTTAAGTAGTCAATTCTTATATTCAAGTAGTTAATTCCATTACTCAACTAGTCACTAAACTCTAAATTTGGCGCCGAAGCTTCAACAAGTCACTAGAGGCTCGCTAATGGGGTGGTCACTAAACTCTAAATACCAGTGAGGGTTGTTTTTTTTGGGGAATAAAAATCTTGAGGTACATTTTAAGAAGAAAAATATAAAATGACAAGCAATCTATCCATGAAATTTAAAAAATGGTACAAAAATATATATACGAAAATTTCAAAATAACGCACATATGTCACTACATCTTGCAAAAGGTCTTATAATAGCAGATAGGGCTTCTAGGAATGTTAACATTGTTTAACACGCATGAAAACAGTTTGTTAAACATTTAACATTGGCTGACTTTTGGTAGCAACATTTTTACACCATGTTGAGAACTTCACACACACACACACACAATTTCATATTGACATTTTTATTAAGTGGTTAGCGTTAGTTAACTTAATGCCCGAGACATTTTCTGCACCATTTTAAAAATTTTATATGAAGTTTTTCACCCAATAAAACTTTATAACGTCAGATACACATGACAAAATACTTTATAAGTGGATTTGCATGTTAACCTTAAATTTTTTTAAATATAGTATCAATAACATGTTACACTAATGCCTGGGCTAAAATTGTAGTGGGCTAGGCTCAATTAATTATACCAGACTATGGAGGTACGACAAGCCTATGTGGTAATTTGTGATCTTCTGAAAAAACAAACCATCGGAAAGCCGCCCTATGGGCCATCATGCACCGAAGTTGGCAGAACTTGCCAAAATCCACGAATGAATTATTTCAACGATATTGTTAACAAAGTAATACTACAATCCACAATGAGGTGGGATTTAACTAGATTAACTGGGATTGGAATTTCAAAATTAGTGAGCTAAAACAATATTTGATCCCTCAAGTTTACTTTTTTTTTAGTTTTGGACTCTTAAGAGACAAAATGATTCAAATATTTATTAAATTTTATAAAACAATACTTTAAATGGAATGGAATTTGAGAGATTAATACTAATAATTTGAAATTTGAGGGATTAGAATCAAAATAAGGATTAACTTGAAAAACATAAGACTGTATTTACCCAAAAATATTTATCTTGGTGATATGAAAATTCACACCAATAAAAATGAGTTACTTGTCCACATGTCTCGTAGTATTGATGATAGATGGTTGAGATTTAAATAATTAGGGTGGATCAGGTACTTGAAATTCTAAAGAAATTATAATAAAGATTTATTTGCATTTGGATTTGGTCCAAATCCATAAAATTTTATGCATCCAAACCATGGATTGGTTTGAATCCAAATTCAAATCCCCAATAATCCAAACATAAGTTGAGTGATTTTTGCACAATTTTAGAAGTTTAAGTAAAATGAAATCTAATCCAAATTTTAGTTAAAATTCAAGTTTTTATTTTTAATGTAGGCAAAAGTTAAAATTAAAATGAAATCTATCCAAATTTTAGTTGAAAGAGTTATAATACTCTTTTTTTTTAAAAGAAAAGAACAAAATAATATTACTTAAACAATATCATAGTACAAAAAACCGAATCGAACCGATCAGTTCAATCGGTTGGACTGGGAACCGGTCCATAATCTGGTCCAGACTAATAAAAATCGGTCATCTAGTTTGATCTGGTCAACGACCAGTTGAATCGGTTGACTCGGTTTTTATTTAAAAAGAAAGAGAAAAAATAGGGGAAAAAAGGAATATTACCCATTTATTTATAAAATTTTAAAAATATATTAATATATTGTCATTTATTTTATTATTATAAATTCTACTTATATATTTCTTTAATTTTCATAAATATATATAGTGTTATTTTATTATTATCAATTAAATTATAATATTTTAATATGATCATTCAACCCTCGGTCTGACCCAGCCCCATTTTTTGTACTTTTTTTTTTGCCAACCCCGTTTTTTACACCTTAAACAATACAGATGTCTAACAAAGAACCAAATCAAATATTACAAACATAATAATGACAAAATGGATGATAAACAAAAAAAAAAGGGTAATAATACGAATTCATTGCAAAGTACAATCCTTAAGTAAAACTAAAATTTCTTGCCATGTGATGTTGTCAATGTCGTTGGGCTGCTTGGAAACATCAAAAAGCCCTTATCAACACGTGATAACCAGCCTTTGTTCATTATTGTTATGTAAGTTTGAGTTATGAATCCATAACAAAGTTGCCCTAACAAATGAGTTTATATAATAGTTTCCACTCAAGTGAATTGCAAAGTTTTTCTTTTATCCGCTCTTGCCAAAACTTATTGCGCTAATTACCCAAACCATCAGTTTCACTTTGTGTAGAACACAAATAAAAGATCAAATAAAAAAAGAAAAAAAAAATCCTCTATAAACTTGTCTGAAATAGTAAAATTTTAAATCAGGTTGTTAAACTTAACAAATATCTAATTAAGTTATTGGCTCGATTTAGGATATTAAAATATGAGTAAAATAAATTTATTGCACTATCTTAGTCTATCCAATCTTCTCTCCACTTAAAAGAGGTAGACTTATTGCTATGTAATTTGGTGTTTCAATAATAAGTGTTTATATATTAACATTAATATAAAATAAAATTAAATATGTTATGGCAAAAAAATAAAACATGATTCATTTAATATGGAAGAATGACCAAGAATAATTCAATCCAAGAAATAATTTTAAAAAAAGAATAGCTCGAATATCAATTAAAATACTTTTATTTAAATATTGTGATTTTGTTTTTTACCAAGCCTACTTAAAACTGTTTTTTTTATATTCAATAAATTTTTATTTGAGTATTGTAATATCTGATTTGTTTTTCACTTAATGAAACTCTTTTATTTTAAATTATATTAATGAAAACTTTTTATACCTGCACACAAGTTTTTTTTTGGTAATTAATATAGTCTATTTTTATTTTCATTAAAAAACATCTACTCAAAAAAATAAATTTTTTTATTCTTAATATTCAATTAAAAATTATTTAATTGATATTCATGATAATGCTTTTCTTTTTCTTTTTGCTTGAATCATTCTTAATGATCCTTCCACAATACTAAAAAAATATTTAATTTAAATAAATTATATTATATTTTATTATATATTAATATTGTATATATACTTACTCAAAAAATAGGTTACATACACGCCGTAACACTCTTTCAAAGAACGCAAACAAAAAAAAAAAAACTCTTATAAGAAGAGAGAGGGAGAGAGAAAACTAGGAGGGGCAATAAAGTCATTTAATTCAAAATTTAAAATCTTAAATTAAGTCGATAACTTAATTAAGAATTTATTAAATTCAACAACCTGATTCAGAATTATTTTTCTACTTTAAATAATTTTATATAGGATTTTCCTTTTAAAAAAAATCAAATAAAAGACAAACTTTCTGTAAGAACGTCCATATTACTAGCAGCTTTCTGACTTCTCAGTCCTAATCATTTAACATCAACAATGGAAAACTTTGCTCAAAAACAAAAAAAACTACAATGGAAAACAATATTTACTGTTTTTTTTAACTTGGTGTTTCCAAATTAACCCACAGAACTTAGAGGCTCTTTGACTACCCCCATTTCAGTATCCATCTCCTCCTATTAAACTCCTTTTCTTACACACGACTCCAAACCAAAACAATGTCTCTTTCAATAATTTCATCATCATACGTGTTTGGTGATAAGTTACCTTCAACGATGCTTAGAACTCACAGAACAATCTCTTTCATTCTTTTATACTTTTTTTCATTATCATCTGTTATTTGACAAAACCCAACAGCAAATAAGCTTTTTATCAACTGAATTATTTGTCAGTTTCAAACTTGCATCATTTTCCAGCCTGCCTCTGCCTACCATAATGACAAATACCTTCCAAAATTTTGCCTACGTCAAATGATCATTTGATTTTGAACTCATCACACTACATTACTTAAATAACTAGTACACTGTACGTAACATGTCCCAATGTGTCTGTTATATATGGTCGTAATGTAGAATCATTGGAAAGCTTTATTCTTTAATCTTATTATTCAATACATATCACCTGCTTCACCTACCCACATATCCACAATTCAATTGTCGTGACGAACATTAAATACTTGTACAATTTTTCTAATAATTAAAACCCCAATAACACACCATATAATTCGATTCATTTCCAGAATTTTATTACTACCTTGCTCTTTACGTTTTGTTTCATTTGCCCTTTTAGATAGCTGCCGTTAGAGAATGAAACCAGCTTTATAAACCCCATACTCTGTTTTTCCCCTGCTTCAATAATCTCGTATGAGAGCTCTCTGTCTGGTTATGCTAATGAGTCACAGAAGGGTTCATTCACATGGAAGCATACCCTTTTCCTGGGAAGATGAGCCTGGGATTTGTAAGACCCCTCAAGGCATAAACCAGTTCAAATCTTCATCATCTTCTTTGATGTTTCAAACACCATCTGCAACTCAGAGTCTGAAGATTCCTCTGCCTCCATGTCCGTCGGCTCTGCCTCCCCGAAGGACTGATTCAGGGAAGGGATTCAGATGGCAAGAAGATCCTTTCCTTGTGGCTTACAAGGAGATTACAAAGAACGAGAAGATTTCCGGCAAGTCGCCGGCGGAGAACAACAAGAAGAAAGGTGGTGGATTTAGTTCGAGTGTGAGGAAAAGCAAGTCTATATTTTCATGCAAGAGTTCTTCTTCTGAAGATGTGAGACATGGTAATTTTCTGAAACTGTCTCAGCTTCCTCGTCTTCCTAGAGACACAAGTCGTTCCTTCAAATTTGGAGATGAGCTCAAACCAGACTTCAATTATGAAACATGGGTCTAGTTTTTTTTATGGGTTTGATTTACATGCCTTATCTATCTGATTCAGTCATTCAGATTATGTATTAACAATATAATAATTATCAACTATCTATTTTTCCTTCTTTTTGTTTTTTTTGTTTTTGTTCTAATTTGCCGAATGGATGTCTTTGAACTTTGAAGCACCAAGAAGAGAAGTCTCCTGACACTGCCTATGTAGGCCGAAGCAGAGATTTGACGAATGAATAATTTCTCTTGTTTGATCATAAGTGATGGTTTCATTATTCCAGTTTCTTGTATATCGGTACTAACAATTTATGTTGGTAATGTATCACGTTAAATTTTGTCCATTGCTGTTAATTTCGGACTGTTTTTTCTGCTCCTCGTAATGGATGAGAGAAGATGAAAAGGACAAAAAGTAAGGTCCGATTTGGTAACTAGTAACTCAATTCTTATAATTATTCAGTCCCTATTATAATATTCCCCCATCAGATGGATAAATAGATAGATAGGAGTCCATGCTGTCTTGGACTCCTCTCCATCTGAGGTGGCAATTGGCACTAAGCTAATGAAACTAAAGGCACTGAATTGAAACCGGTCAAACTTTAATTATAAATTTAGTGAAACTATAATAATCAAATAATTTATTTTCCAAAAGAGTAAAAAAAATACATGATTGGGTTTAAACCCTAGTACACATTAGACAACTGAGACATGGCCGATCCATAGTGCATTATTCAGCCCAGCAAAGAACAAGTGGTTGTTCCAATTTCATGGTGTCAGTGGAGTTGAACTTTATTTACGTATGAGGTTGGGCTGATAAAATAATGTCTTTTTTTTAAAAAAGATATTCTTATCGGACCTCTACAGTATATTTTATCTGCAAATAAAATATTAAAAGTAGTAACAGGAGGGACAATAATTATCTTTACATGTTTAACAACAATAAAGTGAAGTAAATACTAAAAAAATACATCAAAACATGAATTTTAAAAAACATAAATATTTTATATGTGCATTTTTAGAACCTAGAAAAATATATTGAAATATAAAATGTATATTGGATTGACATTCATTCAGTTCAAGTTAGATGAGCATTGGGCTACCTCGTAGACCAGGCTTGTTAAGCCAGCCCAATGCATCACCCACCTTCTAAAAGAGTAAACATATTTAATGATACAAACATGCAATTACATTTACTTTATCAATCAGTTCAGCTGAAAAAGTTAATTCCTCATGACCAATTAAAATTTAAATATCTGTTCGGAGAAGTATTTGATAGTGTCTCGAATATAGTTGCCTCCAATAAAAAAAAATGCTTGTGCCTATAAAAATATGTTACATGTTTTTATAAAAAATAATATGGTGTCCCATATGGAATCATGACAAAACAAAACAAGATGCACATTTTTTTCCATTAAAAAAGACTGAGAAAAAGAATTTTCGAGTCTTTTTATTACTATATAAAACTAAGTTAAAACGACAAGTTTTCAGTGTTAATTGTTTTTCAAAGAAAAAACCAGCATTTTTACATAGTAATTTATTTTGTGCTTATTATGGTATATTTAAATCGTTAAAGAAGAAGATGCAAGTTTGAATCCTTAAAGAATACTTACTGGGATGATTTTAACTTTAACGCTCTTAGTCTAAGAGACATTAGCCTTAGGTCCAAAGTAATTTGGAGATACTATTAGTTAAAAAGGAAAAAAAGAAAAGAAAAAGAATGGTACTATTTTTAACGAGTTAATCTTATAAAATATTATCTTTGAATTACGCAGTCAAGAAATTGAGGCCTTTTAATCCCATTGAATAAGATTAATCCTTTGATGGGAAGAAAAGAAAGAATAAGATTAATCCTACTGGCAACTCAAATTCAAAATTAATTAGGTCTTAATAAAATGTTATTAATACAAATTATATATAGTATCAACTTTTTTAAAAGATATTGAACTATATTAGCTAGGAGTCTAGGACACCATTAATATCTCAGCTTTTCTTTTTTTAATTTTTTTCATTTCCAGCTATTAGTTGAGATGTCTATATATACTCAATATACACACATCAATCCCTGCATAAATAAATTTTCACATATGAAAAGGAGAAAGTGAATTGCAAAACAAATATATTTAAACAGAGTTAGACTGTTTAGGCAAAGGGAAGTCAGAAAATTAATTATCCACCGTATTTTCCACTGTTATTTATTTTTTTTGGCCAAATATTTTCTAGTGTTAATTGGAAACGTGAATCTTTCATATAATAACCATAACCTTAACAATGATAATGATACTATTTTATACCTATATCTAAGTCACCTAAGCTTGCACCCCATTCTTGCGTACCAATGAATATATTAAATTGATAAAGTTTTTTACATTTACTCTTATTAAATTTTTCTCCCTCTACTTTACAAATGAATTTCATATGTCTATCTCTCAGTTTTCTCTTTTTTCAGTAGAATCCCTTTGGGTGTATGTGTTTAGATGGGCAGAAAAGTGGGAAGAAATGGAGAGAAAATGAATATTAGAGTTTAAAAATTTCTATAAATAGAAAAAAATTTATTATTTTTAGAAATTTTCTTTCCATCCAAACATAAGGTTTAAGTTTTTATATTTTGAGTACTTATTAGGTACAAGTAACTTACATTATTAATGATAACAATAATAAAAATACAGTGACAAATGATAAAATTAGACATGCAATTATGTAAACCCACAGCATTGGGCAAGCAATGGACGTGACATTTGCGTAGGAGTTTGAGGTGAATGCATGCATCAAGTGTTTCTTTTTCTTTTTTCTGTTTTTGATGAAATGCATCAAGTGGTTTCTTGTCGATTATAAGATTCTTTTTTTTTTTTTTGATAAAGTGATTATAAGATATTTTGTAAGGAGTTTCATGTCAATTTTCAAAGATCCGATTCACAATAGAACTCTGCCCTTTTAATTCTCCCAAAAGCATCATAATTAATTACTTCTTCTACCACACACTGATCTCAGATTGAAACATTGAAAGTGAGTCTATGATAACAAATTTAGAGCTTTTTATTTACACCCCAAGATATAATCCAAATAAATACATTTTAAAAAATGTTGTTTGTAACTCAAAATAAAAAAAAAATTATTTATTGAGTAAAACAGCAAATAGAGTACTATAATAATTATGTATAAAAAAGGGTACTATAGCAATTATATATAAGCTATAACTAGCCAAATCACATATTAAAATGTTGGTTAAAATTATTTAGAAGTAATAAATGTACATAGGCACAATTGTGACATATAATTTTATCAGATACAACCATTGAAGGCACTTGCTGGATATTAGATGTATACATTATTTCTCCCAACTCCATTGGCAATTTTAAAATTCACCGCCACATTCTGAAGGATTAGCCTTGGTAAGACCCAGCTCTATTGATAGAATGCAACATAGTGCAATTTGTGCTATCCATTAGATCATACATTTTTAGTATTATTTTTGTGTGTTAAAAATTTTTTCATTATGAGTACTTAATTAATCGGGATTTATATAGTTCATCAGCAACCAATAAAATATTTCTTAAAAAACTAATTGATATTCAGTATTAGTGTACTACTAACAAATCCATATCAAATTAAAATGTAACTTACAGGGTATTAAGTAATTCCTTTCATTGACCGAGCTGCCTTTAGTAATTTTAAATACTCTTAAAATTATCATTGATTTGTACAATTTCAGCTTTAAAACATTAAGAGATTGTGGGACTTGGCCGGATTTTACCAAGAGTCCATAACATTATTTATTTAACATCCGGATAGCAACTTTCTCTCTTTAATAGCTTTCCCTTTTAATTCAAAGACGAGCCAGCACATTTAAGAGATTAAAATTTTCTTCATAGAGAATCTTGTTTTACAAAGAAAAAAGAGAAGATAATGTACGTCACATAAAGAATATTATAATAAAATGAATCATTCATCATCATGCTTTGTGTTACAAAGAATAATTTGTTTAGTATGGGCAAGTTGGTGTAGATAGTGCAACCACTTTTTATCCAAAAAAAAAAAAAAGAGTAGGATAAGTTTCTCATTCCTGTCTACAATTCGCTTCTTACCCTTTAATTTGCTTTTCGCTTCATATCTATCTCATATATCTCTTTGCTTTTATAATTTATATTTTAATAATTAAATTATAAGAACCTTGTCTGAGGATAAGCATACCCCTGAGAAGTGAGAATCATTAAAGCAACTAAGCAAGTTCCTCATATTCAGGAGGTTTCTTCCTTAAACTTGGCAAGTTCTGAAATAAACGTGAATGATTAACACACACACACAAAATATACATACATATGTATATATACATATGTAAAACACTTGCCTATTTGTGTTCTTTTTGCATGTTTTGGTAACCCACAACTCCGAATAGAATGCTGCACTTACTACCGCGGTAATTAAGACTGGTTTCGGGTTCCTTGTCATTTTAATCTTTTATAATTTACAAAATCTAGTATTATACAAATCCTGAAAATAAAAATAAAACATATGCTATGTCTTAATTTAATTAATTTTTAGTTAAATATGAGTGTGTGTGTGTGTGTGTGTGAAACTTTGATATGCGTAAGAATTGGCATACGTATTACTTACAAATTCTGAGGAAAATAATTTCAGTTTAACTAATACTTTCAGGCAAAACTTTACTCCTATGATCTTATATATTTCTAATGCAAAGAGAGATTTTTTTTGGTTATATTTATAAGTTACATTATAAACTTTTTCACATGAATGTATAATTTTTCATTAATCTATTATTATGTAGACTTTGTTCATATGAGAGAAACTGTATTTAAATAACAATATAATTAAAAAATTGTTGAATTTTAAGGTAAAGTTGGCAAGGGGTAATTTTTTTTTTTTGGTTTTGATAATATATATTGAAACTTTGGACGTGACCAATAAATAAGGACTAGAGAATTGAAGTATACTCGACCAAAACCAATAATCAATATTAAATCGCTAAACTAAAAATTCCTCGACCTTAGATAGAATCTTCTAAGAATGTCCACTTTAGTGTGAAACTTTGGAAGCACAAGATAGGGTCAAAGAAGATTTCATTAAATTTCGTCACAAAGCTTTTCTATCATTAGCAACAAAAAAATATAAAAGCCTCAGGGTCGTTCAAGAAATTAAAATCCCAAAATAAAAATAAAAGCCTTATCAGCCATAATTAACTTGGAAGCGAAGGGAACACGAATTCAAACCAAAAGACAAATTAAAGGAGGTCACTCGCGCTAAATTAAAATATTAATTTTGGATTAATGTATGTAGGGTACTTTTAAACTTTAAAACAAGTGTAAACAAAACCTAACCCCACTAATTAATTAAGTTGTAACCCTTTCAAGATTCCACTTCGTCCAAAATTATGAGAGCAAACCAAGGTAATGTCACTCATCAAACTTTTTTCTTAGTTTTAATTTGGCCATAAAAAGTGATGATTACCTCAGTGTATAAATGTATTGGTGAAACTTATTTAATTATTAGTTGCTATTACTTCAATTGGCTATAGAAAATGATGCACAACATCTGAAGCTTTACTAGGTTTTAAATATTAGAGTAGGTACGCACGTAGTTTAATTGCAACTTGCAAAAGACATTGTACATTGTTTTCTTATTCTATAATTATTAATATAGTTTAAAATTCAAACTTCTCTTGTAAATGTACACGGCGTAAAATTTACTAGAATTTGACCAAATTGGGAGTCCAGTAATTCATGCACAAATTTAATATGAGTGAATTAATTAATGAACTGTACAATTAAAATATCTTGAATTCAAATGATCGATTAAATTTTATAAACATTAGTCAAATTAATCTTTTTTCTAAGAACTTCACTCCTAGTAGTTATCTTGATATATATTGAAAATAAGAATATATATATTTTCACCAAAATTTTTTTTTCATCAAACGATCATAGTTTTTCCTTGTGGGTCCTTCTATTCTTCTCTATCTTTTTTTCCCCCGGTTTAGGCTTCTCTTTATTTGTGTTATTTCATGACGAGAGATTGATTGATACAAGCAGGGTTTTTGAACAATTATATATTGTGTACTTGTCATCTTCCAAATAACACAACAATTTCAGAGTGGTTGATCGGAATCAACAAAATCAAGAGGCAATTAATTGAACAAGGAAAAAATATATGTAAACCAATAATTTTATAAAGGATGTGTGACTTTTGATCTCTGATCGATGTAGAACCCTGATATAGGAGTGGTAATAAATTCTTTCATTGTATGTGCATAATCTTCAACCCAATAATAAGCAATTCTTGTTGATTAGGTCAATAATCATGCATCACAATTAATTTTCCTCTTGAAATTTCATGTGTCTAAAGAAAGAGAAAAAAAGTCACTTTATTTAATTTGTCTATAGAATTGGGATGGCTACAGTCAATAAAAGTTGGTGTAGTTGATAAAATGGTTATTTCATAATCATAAGGCTGTAAATTCAAATTCCACCAATTTAAAAACTTTGTTGATTGATAATATAAATACCTCTGTAAGCATACTTTGAGATTGAAGGCATTCCTTAACTATGGTGAACCATTGGGATCCAACTCAAGTATAATTTTTCATTTTTTAATAAAAGAATTGGGATGGCTACTGACAAAGACCTTGCTCCAAGATATCTAGCAATAAATTCTTGCACTGTATGTGCATAATTATCACCCCAATAATAATAAGTAAATGTTGTTGAGTAGGTCAATAATCATGCATCAAAATAATTTCCCTCTTGAAATTTCATGTGCTTAAAAAAAATCACTTTATCTGTAGAATTGGGATACCTAGCTATAATATAATCAATTAAAGCGTGCAAAATTCAACTAGAAAGAAGAAATGACAAAATACCTTTAAAATGAGAGAGATAGAGAGGACTCCATAAAATTAAAGTAGCATAGTAGATTAATAGGTAATAGCTTATGGCCTCCAAGTTTATTTCCACTTTCTTTGGACCATTATTACCAGTGAGTGATCCCCTACCTATCCTCTAAAAAGTAGTTTGGTTCTTATTACAAAACAAAAAGAAAACACAAATTTTTCTCTTCATTTCAAGTGAATCAATCAAGGACATGTGTGAACAAGGTCAATTTAGTAGGAATGACAATTGAGTTTCAAAAGTTCATTTTAATTACGTTTAGATCTTAAAAAAATTGTTGAAAGAAGAATTGCAAATTTGAGTCTTGGTTTCAAAAAACTGGCAGTGACGCACGAGACTTTTATGCTTGTTTTTTTTTCTATTTTTTTTATTATCAAGTATATGCTTGATTTCTAAATTACAACCCATATTCTCACATTTATATTTTTTAAAATTAATATTTATACGTTTCATTTCTCTCAAAACTTTGTAGAACCTATAACTATCATTAAATTGATGTTTTAGGTATTAAGTGTTATATTTCTCCATCAATTCATGTATATGATTGATGAATATTGGTTATGAGTTATGACTTGGCAATGACATTAATTTCTTTTTAGGGATAATTATTATAAATCCCTAAAGAAGGAATGTAATTATTAAAAAAATCTCAATAACAAGTGTGTATCATTAATTTGTTGTCATTTTTTACCCAATACCTGTCATTATTACATATTGCTTACTTGTCACAGACTCATAGGACTTTTTGACAATTATGTTCATTTTTGGGACCTTATAGTAATTATCCCTTCCTTTTGTACTGCCACTCTAGTCCTATTTATAAGTTCAGTTTGACAAAAAAGTTTAGTCCTTATTATAAGTCTATTTTCATATTAATAAATGAGATTGTCACAATTTTTTCCCATTATTTGTAATAAAAAAGAATTTATTTATGTTGACTCATGAAATCCCATTAAAAAATGATGGCGAAATTGAAAATTTAGTCCTTAATTAATGAGCTAACTAACTCTTATTGGTATGTGAGAATCAAGTCATTTATACTTATAAATAGGACTATAGTGGCAACATATTTCCACCTAGTTCTATTTATAACTCTTTATTGAGGAAAAATGTCAGTTCTTATTATAAGTCCATTTTCAGTGCCAAATGTGATTTTTACAACTTTGCCCCTATGAATTGCAAAAATATAATAAAAAAGAATCTACTCATGTTACTCTTAGAATCATTCATAAATAAGGGTAAGATTACAAATTTAGCCCATAATTAATGAGTTAACTAACTCTCCATATGTGATTGAACTTATAAATAGGATCATGGTAAATCTTACTAACATTTTTGTTACAATTTTAACTGTCACCACACGGCACATGCACACAATCATACTAAAGAGGGTGCGTGTGTGTGAGAGAGAAAGATGTTCGTATATGAACAATTCATATAGAGAAAGTAACTTAATTAAGGACGCCAAATTAAAATTAAAAGTAACATGCTTCGAATATTCATCGCATCTCACTGTATGTCTTAATTGAATGCCCACTTAAATTTAGACAAATAAAAAAGTAAAAAATAAAAAGAGATGGATTGAGACTTGGAACTGTAGATATATTAAATATACAGCTTTAACAATGACGAGTGCACTTACTTTGTTAACTAGTGAGTGATTTACGTCTTTGATTATAACGTGTGGCCCCTCAATTTACCAAACATTTTGAGCATATTAAAGTCGTTCGTCACTTTTATTTAATTGTTTTACTTAATTTTTCCCCATTACTCGTCACTCCATTATTGAACGTTGAAGTCCCCATCTTAATTTAACTTGATCCAAAACAGAAGCAGCCCGTCAAAGAAAAAAAAATAAAAATAAAGGTATTAGTTATTTTGTACTTTGTTTTATTAAAGAAAGTGACGCATTTGTTGGTCCATGAAGAGTACATTAATAGGGACATGTTTCACGATTTTTATAAACATATTATTAATAAAGTCTATGATTCTTAATCTAAGCTGATTGATATTAGGTTGCTTCATTTTGTATAAAAGTTAAGACAAATTCTTACAAAAAGGTTTAAAAAGCAGAGAGGGCACTTGGACCGCAAGAAAACCCTCCCTCAATAGACCATTGCTTGACCAAATGATTTTGGCATCTACTACCATTTGCCTTTTAATAACGACATCTAATCATATTCTTGCCAATTAGTGATCTCAATTGACATTATTATCCCTATCATAATTGATATTTGGTAATGATCCCAGGGGCATATTCGTAGTTTCGCTCATCTACCTTTTCATTTGAAGACTGCACGCTTTTCTTTTCTTTAGTTTAATAATTTGGTTAGGTTTATTACTATACACACACATATAATGATTGATTTTAGATTGTGTTGCGTGGTTTTCTGATTCATGGCTCGTCCTGTCCATCTCGAGTTTTATATCGGAAGAAAAGCAAGCTTAAACAAAAAGGGCTTATGATTTGGAACAATAATTAATGAAGGCAACAGAAATAATATCAAATTAATATATATATATATATATATATACTCTAATAGTTGACATGACGCGCTAATAACTAGCTATATATAGCACTTAGTAATTGCTAATAATATTCTGGCAAAACAAAAACAGTAACTAATAATAAACTTAATTTGTATGGTTTTGAAAATACGTAAACCAATATTTTCCAAAACCATCCTCTCTTTAATTTCCCAAAAAAAGATGGAGAAAAGGGGAACCGATATTTAGCTAGCTACTTTTAATGTACATAGACAACTTGAAGACAAGTTATTGACTTAGACTAATTATATATAACCCTAGCTAATATTTGATGCCGTATTCTATGATTTTATTTAGTTGGTTAATAATCAATCATCATGATGATGCCTCTGGATTTTACTTAATCTGTCGTGAAAATGGTAGTAGGATTGCATGGCCATGCGGACGAGGATGAGAAGGGCTGGAGAGCCAAAATTTGAGTTATATTGTGAAGTTTTTGATGGAGCTGGGTTTGCTCGGACCGGAGCCATTGGTTCTCCGTGCTCACCCGGTTACAGTGATGCAGAAGGAACTGCAACCTGTTGTTCAGTTCCCGGTTCTGGATCTTAAACCGGTTCACCTGAAACCTTAGGTTCTCTAGATGCTTCTGCTTTCTCATGCGTGACCGCCTCGCCGACTCCCGGTTCGATATCATTCTCCTCCGTTTCCGCTCTTCCTGAATGGATTGCGCCACGTGTTTCACGTCCGCGGCATCAGAGCCAGCATGGGTTTGTGACTTCCCGGCAGGCTTGACTGGGGAGGATAGAAGGTCTGGGAATGGGCTGGTGGGGCCGGGGACAACGCTGAAGCTCGGGCCTTCACAGTCCAAGGCCCAGAAAGGGTTATTGAGGAAAGGGTCAGAAGGGGGAAGAGTGGACAACATGGCTACGAAGCAGAGATTTGGTTCTTACCAAAGGGGTAAAGACAGGAGGAGGGAGAAAGGGAAGGGACGCAGTGAGGGGTGGTTTGCTTTTATAGCCAAAAACCGGGGCATTCTTGAGCAATTAACTATATTATGCGGGGGTATCTTGGTAATAGCATTTTAGCTTTTGAGTCAGCCGGCACTAAATGGTGGATTTCGGTGACGTAAGCAAGTGGGTCCCAAGAAAAATAAGCTTAGACCGGAAGGAAAAGTGGGAAGTGGCATCGTGTTGTACACTTGGATGGCGTTTGATTGGTTGGCGGGGTCCAATGATTGATGACGTGGAAGAAGCAGTGCAATCCTTCGCTGTTGCATGCGGCTCCACAGTGAAAGGTTGAGGGCCACAGGCCCGCAAGACGAAATTTAAAGGGTAATGGGGAAAGCTAGGGTTAATCAAGGCACACTAACTAAACCAACCCGAGTGACGTTTCAATATTTATATATTAATTTTTTCACCAATCATAAGTCTCTAAAGTTTATTTAAATGGCAAGTTGCGGATGAAGTGATCATGTTGCAAAAAGTCAATAGTGCTTAATTTCACTATATCATTCACTGATTGTGTAAGCCCTAGTTTATTCACTGTATTATTATAGGCAGTGATTATATAAGGAAAAACAAATATAATTAAGACGCAGAGGCAAGTAGTACTAATTCTTAATAACATGGTAATAATATAAATTATTTTCAACCACTCTTCTCCATCCTTTTTTTTTTTGCCTGCACTCTTAGCTTCACTATCTTTTACTAATAACAAGTGTACGTTTTTATACGAAGCGTAACGATGATTTGATTGTCAGATAGGGTAAATGAAAATTAGTTATACGGCATGAAAGAGTTCCAAATATGTTCAAAAAGAAAAAAAACTCAAAGTTTCCAACAATTTTCTCTCTGATTTATGATTGATAAAATATTACTCTAATATATGTGTTTGTGTCTGTGAATTTCGAGAGTATATATATTGAATTAAGAAACTTCATTTGTAATAAATATATCATTTTTTTGTCAACAATATATCATTGTTATTATTATATAAACAATTGTCATCTTCTTGGTGAAATTTCGAGTACATGGGGAATTAAATAAATCGTAATTGATGACCTCATGAGGGAAAGATGTCATGTGCTTTATGGAAAAAAAACAGAGAGAGAGAGAGAAAAGAATTTATTTAATATATGTACATTGAAGGTGAGAGGGATTAATTTTTTATGTGTGAAGTATTAATATATAGAGAGATATTTATGGAACATACACAGTATTTGGGATGGGGAACCAAGATATGAGAATAAAGGCTATAAAAACTGTGAGAGAGTTAGGGGAATCTATAGTGTTAATATAGAAAGATCAGGAATAAGAAAACAGAAGTGTTAAAGGCTACATGTAATCAATACTACCTCCGATTTTAATTATAAGAGCCATTTTAGAGAATTCTAGAAAAATTCTAAGAAAGCTAATTATATTACTTAATCATATCATATATTGTGTTTTATTACATTATATATTAATTTATAAGTCAAACAACATAATTCGAAGAAAAACAACAAATTTTAATATCTTAAAGTAATATAATTAGTTTTTTTTAAGATTTTCTTAGGATTCTTTAAAAGGCCCTTATAATTAAGACTGGAGAGAGTATATTAACAACTTAAAGAACACAATTGACATTGTATACTAATTAAAAAAAAATTACTCTAGTCGGTCTTAAATGTAAGACATGATTGAATTTTTTGAAAAATTTAAGGAAGTTAATTAAGTTACTTAATTATATCATATGTTGTATTAGATCAAATAATTTATCAGTTTATAAGTTTAAAAAATTAGCTTGGAGAAAAAATTATAAATATAAATATTTTATAGTAATTTAATTAACTTCCTTAATCTCTGAAAAAAAAGTCAACTTACTCTTATATTTAAAACTAAAAGAGTATTGTATAAAATTCAATTCTCTAATAATATTTTTGATTCACTATAAAAAAAATATTTTTGATAAAAAAAATCGCTAATGATAGCAAACACATCATTTAAAAAGTTTTAAAAATTGGTAAGTATAGTGTAGTATATGGCCCGTCATGTTTTTAACTTCTAAGCTTGACTAACGAAGGATAATAATGTTTAGTTTCGTCCAGAACTAAAATAAAGTAAGGATGTTTTATTTCATTTAGATCAGAATAAAATTTCATTTTACTTTTTGATTTAGGCAAATGCATTTCTGTAATCCTCCAACTTTACATAGTTTGATTTTTTAAATTTTACAAACTATCCTTCGGTTCTTTGAACTCTTAACACAGTTAGCTAGCTTTACATGATACTTTCTACGTGAATTTTAATTTTGAAAATTAACTAACAGGCAGCAGATTATCATTGTTTAAAACAGGAGGGACGTAATTAAGTTTAAAAGAAAAAACTCAATCCTTTAGCGCTAAGAAAATCTGAAATTGATGAAGTTGAACGTCGAAACATGAAAATATCTTGTACAATATATTACTTCCGTTCCTATTTATAAGATTTTTTTGAAGAATCCTAAGAAAGATAATTACATTATTTTAATATATTAAAGTTTGTCATTTTTCTTCAAATTATGTTGTTTGACTTATAAACTATTATATAATATAATAAAACAC
>JBAGKO010000002.1:3057836-3069343 GCA_037177275.1 Acacia concinna | reverse complement strand
AGAGGAACCCACAATGAGCGAAGGATTAGTTCTTGGCCTATCGGGCTGGGGGATACCTTGCGTAAGCAAAAAAAAAAGGGAGTATAAATTTTGTCTTATATATATATTTTTTAAATAATAAAAACATAAAACATCAATCCTCGCGATCATCTTCACTAATTTTAGAGGTTTCATATCTTCCTTTAAAAAAAAAAAAACAGAGCAAAAGCACACACTGAAGATGGCGCAGTTTTATACAAATGCTCAACCTAAGAACATGTTTGCTGCTCTAACACGTACGTGAGGTGCATGATGGTGTTCGGTTTCTTTCTGAGAAAGCTGTCACTACAGAAGCCCAAAGAAAAAAATTGTAACCACTAAAAAAAATCCATACTTCTTCCAATCTTAAATATAAGATTTAGTTGATATTATTTAAAAAATTTAAAAAGTAAACAAATTATTTAATCATATCATATATAATGTATCATTATATTATATATTGATTTATAAGTTAGACAAAATAATTTGTGAAACAATAATAAATTTAAACACTTTTAAGTAATTTAATTAGCTTTATTAGGTTCTCTAAAATAAATAAATTAAATTCTATATTTAGGACCAGTGGTCATAATAAGTAAACAGCATACAACCAGAAGTTTGAGGATTAAAAACACAAGTCCATGATCACTTGTTATTAAGACATTATTTTTGTGATTGCACTCACTTCTTCGGCCCCACAACCCCTCCCCCCTCCCCCCAAAAAAAAAAAATATCAGCAAAAAGATTCATGGCCTTGTGCTTTTCTCTCAAGTGTTTCAGTGAGTAATCCACGTACAAATAACACCAAACCCCACACACACACACACACACGTACGTCAACCAGTTAATTAAATTAGTTCAACCAGAAATGTCACCTATAATTGCAGCTAATTAACATAAATTAATTGATTCCTCAGTAAGTTGTTGACGAATTAAGGAGTAAATTAAGATATATAGACTATAAAGGCGCATATATATATATATATAGGTATGGCGACACACACACACACTAATTAGCAATTTTTTTTATATACAAGCATGAAAGAAAGCAATCGAGCGTTGAAGGTTGTTGGCCTAAGATTGACCCATGTGGGATGTATATCTGTTACTTGGCTAAGATATACAGAAAGAAGGTGGAATGTGGCAAGCAATGTCCATGTGATTGATAAAGGAATATCACTAAAAGCAAAGAATCTATAAGGCAAACATATTCATATTCATCAAAGAGGAAAAAAACACCATCCCAATTTTTTTAAAAAAAAATTAAAGGAAAAGATAGGAAAAGAGAAAAAAAGAAGGACGGGTCTATAGCATTATACAGAGGTTTGTAGGGCTTTTGCTTTTTCTTGTAGCCGCCCCCTCCTCGGTCCCCTAATTTGCATATGTATTTTGTGTCCAATTTTGAAGATTCTTTCAGCCAACAGTGACAAGATTAAGTGGCAAGAGACTAATTTCAACACTTGGGAAATAGATCTTCAATTAGGGCATCGTGCTTAGTAACTTGTGAATAGGCAAGGTTACATTTTTGAGATTTTTTATTTTTGCTCCATTTAGGGAGGTTTATATGTACTGTACATTACAAACATAGAAAGTTTATGGTATTGAGTGCCTATGAGAAAATACTGATGAAATTGGTACCTTAACTCAAAATTTAAAGAGAAAAAGAGATTAAAAAAAAAAGTAGTCTAGGGATTCTCATCATTACTGATGAGAAAATATTTTATGAACAAAATTGCATGAAAAAATTACTTCATCTAATTTTAAATATAAGATACAATTAATTTTTTTGGAGAGATTAGAGAACCTAAATATATTATCTTAAAGTATTCATATCTGTCTTTTTTTCTAAACTAATTAGTCTGACCTATTATCTCTCATAATGATATATTATCTAATGATACATAATATATACAATGATTATAATAATAAGTAATATATTTAGCTCTATTGACCTTTAAAAAAAGTCAACTAGGCCTTATATTTAAAATCAAAGTAATTAAGGCTAAGATAAACTCTTCAATATTCTAATCTTCATTAAGGACTAAAGGGAGTATTTTAGGATGCTGGTTGTTACCCAAGGAATAGTTGAATATTTTAGAGTGGAGAATACAATTTAACCCTATGTAAATATTACTTCCTCCTGTATTTTTAAAAACAACTTTCTTCTTCATTTTGAAAAATGAACTGGTGGTAAATATTACTTAATAAAACAATTATTGCTTAAAAATTGTTATATATGTTTTTAAATATGCACCTATTTATGAAAAAGAGAAGGAGAGAGAATAAATATAAAATATATATGAGAGAGAATTTATAATAAATGATTACATGAGTGAGTATTAGTGGTAAGTGGGGGATAATGATTATAAATACATCTATTTAATAAGTGTATAAAAGGAAAAGATAGTTTAAAAAGAGAAAATTGTTAATAAAAAAGAGCTGAGGAAGTACAAGTTAAAATTGCTTTCTTCTTTTGCTTTTGCCCCGTGAATTGGTTTTCGAACACATGGTCTATAGCATACAACAAGGAAGTCACTCATTATCCCCCGCGCGCGGGGGGACTTTGATTTAGAAAAGTAACATACTAGACCAAAGACCTGAAAGTTCATTTAATACTCTCTATTTTCTGGGGACCAAGTGATCTCTACTTTGCAGGCAATAGTTAAGGAACAAGAAAGCCACGCCACTCGTTTGAAAATATTAAAAATATAATTAAAGACTATCAAGAAATAAAAAAGTACGCGTCCCAAATCCTTCATTGTTCATATATATACTCCGAAAATAGAGAGGATTATTCAAGTTCCTTTATACTTGAACCCCACCACATGAAAATGTATCCAAACTCAATAAAGCTACGCATAATTTGGCAGATATCCTTTAATTTGTGACCAAAGACAAGAGCAAAGTGTCTGCCTTACAGAAACCAAAATCTTAAAGGGCTTTATCAAAAGCAGACTAATATTGCAGTACTGTGTGCTTCTTTAACCACATGCGCACACACCTTATAATGGCCTTATAATTGGATGATCATATCAATCATTGACCAACTAATTAAAGCCACAATAATCCATCGCTCTTTCCTATGATGTATCAACTATACTAACCGCTCGGTTGGCTTATATTCCATTCCTCCCTTTTGTTGCTCCCACTTTGGAGTCAAGAATATAATTAATTAATGTGTTATGTTCATCATTTTGTGATTTTCATAAAATATCACCCAGAACAGGCCATGCAGATTTGGTACTGTTTGTATTTTACTGATCTGATTAGGGTTCCCCACTTGAGGCTTAGAGTTCTAAAGATTTGTGCTTCTTTCAATAAGTGCGTTTCCCAAAATTTAAATTTGAGTGTTCCTCCTTAAGGGAGTGAAGCCCCTTATTTAGCACTTTGACCAATACCTTGTTGATATACTTATTAATTTGTATTATAATAGACAACCCTTTGCTCAATCCATATATTTAATGCTTTCTTTATCTGAGATTATGATTATATGAATAGGTTCATTTCAAATCAGGGTACAAGGCACTTAATTTGACAAATGTATACAATATCAGGAAGGAAGAAAACACACACATGCACTGAGATGAGAGACATCAATTTATTTACCATCACTTTCTGATGTTGCAGTTAAATTGTCCTTTAGGTGATCAAGACCTCGAAGGTGGCCGGTGATTCTTCCATTTCTGGTTTTGGGTTAAGAGGCAAAGAATTGAAATCCTCCTCAGGGTCGTCCCTTGTGTCCACGTTCATGCAAGAAAGCCAGTCTAATGAAGCGAAGAAGGCTGAGGCGACGCCATTAATCAGCCATGATGCTACTTCGTCAAGCTTATTTTTGCATGCCAGGATGGGGTTGTTGCAGCTCATGATTGAATTATTAAACCTGGATCCTTTTATTAGCAGCCTGGAAATTTATCTCCATACACATATTTTTCCTACAGTGGATGAAGCCGAGATATAAAATATATGTATGATTAATTTGTTATTAAGGAGATGCCATAACCACGAGAAAGGTCATCAATAAGCCGTGAAGGGTTTTGGAATATATGAACAATTCTTCACTTTTTCACTGGTTTTGTATATAACCCTATTCCTTATTTTGGCTTCATCTTTGCCCACAAGAAACTGTCCATTTATATTCCAACATACGAATTACATACTACGTATGAACTATAAAGTACTAGTATATATGATCTAGCTAGTACTTCATTAGCTTCTTAATTTTGTGTGTTTAATGAAAATAATTCCAGCATATATGGTATCTCTTGAGTTTTGTCCTTGTTCAATCCATGCCATCAGAGAAAAATATAGTTCTGTTATTATTCTACGGTATAAGAGTAATGTTTCATCTTTATAAACAAACAGTGAGAAAGGTTCATGAGATTGTGCTAATTAATTAACCAAGACTCTGGTGAGAAAAGAATAACGGAAAGCAATGGAATTAACTGAGAGTTGCTTGAGGAAATGTCTATAGAATCTTGTCTCGTCCTTTTTTATTAAACTTGAAATCTTGAGTAAATTCCATTTGAACTCCATAGTTTGCTTGAAAAGCACTTCAAGAATATTCAAGAGGCAACTACACGAAAATTATTAACATTACTTATAAAAAATTTCTTCTCTTTTTTAAATCCATTACATAGTATTTCGTCTAGTTTCATAATATAAGAAATAACTGTCACACATGCTCTGTTTCATATTATAAAAAATATATAGATAATTTTTTATTTATTACTGTTACATTTTACCCTTATTAATCATCCTATTTAATATCACTATACTAATACCACACATTTAATCTCTTATGCAATCATATTTAGTACTCTTCTTTTATATTTATTATTCACTCTCTTCTACAATACTTTTTATTATAATAGTTTTGTTATTCTCTATTTCTTTATAATATTAAACGAGGGAGCATATATTTGTCTGTATGAGTGTATGGCGGCTGAAGCTGATTTTTCTCTCGCATTTAATATATATATATATATATATATATGTTTCCATGCTTACTATTACCAAATCCAACTAATATATAACTATTGTTGCCACATAGTGGTGGATGGATCTAGTGAGCTATAACATAGAAGCCCAAACTCAAACTCCAGAACGGCTTGTGATCTGAGTCCACATTATTATCATTCTCTCGTTCAAAAGCCCATTACAGCTATTATGTGATTTAAATAGTTCAATTTCAGTTTTCTTTATCAAACCAAGAAGAATTTTCATCACTCATGAATGATTTTTTTAATATTATTATTTAGTATCCAATTGGAGTCTCGTGACTGCCTCTCCCAATTCAAACATCTTCTTTAGTTTTAAACTAGGGATTTAGTGGACCTTTATATCACTAGACCAACTCAATAATGCTATCACAAATTATTATTTACAAAGAGACAAATTAACCCTTCTAAAGTGATTTTCTATTTACTATAACCTAAACTCTTTGAGAGACCTAAGTTACCCCATCTCTCTTTACATGGTAGGGATTCGGCATCTATTTTCCCCCTAAATCACTTTGCTTAGACCTCCTTTTTTTTTTTTTTTTTCTGGACCCCTATTTGTATAGTCCAACCATTAACTTTGATTAATTAACCAACAAGATAAGATCTTAACCACAATTCAATAATCTATTTTCAAAAGTAGCAATTATTAAATTATTTTCATTTTAGATTTTACATTTTCAAAAATAAAAGTTGAAAGTAGTATTGGTTACAGTTATTGTATGTCATCTATATTATTTATTTGCTATTAATTAGTAAAATCAAACCAATTCATTTAAATTGATAAATATTATTTGGCATATATATATGCAACATTTGTGAGATTAATAAATAGTAATTAATTAGCACTAATAGTTAAAGTTTTGCATATCTCTTTTTCTTAAAATTAAAACCAAATGTTGCATATAAAGGACTCAGATTTTATACCGGTTTAAATACTTGACTCATAGTAATACCTTAGGTCGTAAACAAACAAATTGTGTGGTATATATAATAATTTCACGCAGAATAAAATATTTGTCAAGATTACTGTGAAAATGCTTTCTGGTTTCTGCACTTCGAAGTTAGGAGATGTTACACCTAATTAAGCTCAATAAGCAGTCAAGCACCATGTGTTTCATAAGCCTAAATGTTCACAGTACTACTACAAAGAAATCACCAACCACAGTCCATATATATATATATATATATGGTCATCATGTTTGAAAATTAATTAAAGGAACTCATCAATCACGACCTTTCAAAACCTTAATGATTCAACAGCGCGTACATATCCAAAATGGTTATGGCATTGTGATGGACTTGCTTACGTCGTCATTGTCTCCCTAGCTAGTGCGTGTTTATCATTTTGAAATTAATCACTATAGTCTTTTTCAGTTAGGGTCCAGTTGGTTGAAACCCTAATTTACTTGCACATATAGAATCATAAAATTAAAATTGCCCTTGAAGCGAAAGACTTTAACCTAGCTCTCTCTCTCTCCCCCCTCTGTGTGGGTGTGTGTTTAATTCCGCACTGACAAGGAAAGCGCGAAGGAGACACTTTGATGACCATATTGCACTGCAAAAAGCAAACATCAAATCAAACATTGAATTAATTATGGAATTAAATGTCAAATTTATCCTAAAAATATTGCCAGGCGATTTTACTTCGGAAGTATGATTTGGGATAATTTTACCCTAAAGTTTTTAAAATGGGACAATTTTGCCTTTGCCATTAGTTGACCATCAGTTGACCGTTAGTTGACCAAATATGTTGAGCTGGCAGTCTACATGTTATCCAATTTAGTTTTGCTAAGGTGAAGATTTGTATCGGAACTTTAAAATTTAACTTTAAAAAAAGAATAACTAGATGACAGATGGACTTCTAAGACAAATTTTTCACCTTAACAAAAATAAATTGGATGATATGCAGGCTGCCAATTCAACATATTTGGTCAACTAACAGTCAAAATTAATAGATTTAAAACTTCAAGGACAAATCTTCACCTTAACAAAAATATAGTGAATGACCTATAAATTGTCAGTTTAGCATATTTGGTCAACTGACGGCAGGAGCAAAATTGCCCCAAATAATACTTTCGGAGCAAAATCACTCCTCAGACAATATTTTCGAGGCAAATTTGGCCATTAGCCCGAAAGAATTCACATATCTTACACTCACATATTGATTGCATTATATATAATACATGAATCAACATGTGAGTGTGGGAAAGTGTCTCTTTTGAAAATTTTGTTTGAAAATTATGTTGGTAAGCATGGTATGATGATATGTTTTTATATATAGA
This sequence comes from Acacia concinna, assembly GCA_037177275.1. Classification (NCBI taxonomy): domain Eukaryota; kingdom Viridiplantae; phylum Streptophyta; class Magnoliopsida; order Fabales; family Fabaceae; genus Acacia; species Acacia concinna. The sequence continues at coordinate 3,062,043 of JBAGKO010000002.1, read as the reverse complement.
AAGTTTTAATAATTATAATTTTATACACAAAAAGTCCTAATATTCGAATTCATATTGATGTGGCCCTCTAATTTTGGGTGAAATATTAATTAGAGGGTAGTTCAAGATTATGTGAAGTATATATACCTGAAAAACATACTATATAATTATTCATTTGTGGACTATATATATAAGTACGTACAATTGACTCTTTGACATTTCACATTAATAAGAACATGGCTTGGTACACAAATTATACAGACAGTTTACAAAAATATTGGGAAGGACAGAGCCACTGGTGTCAGTGCTCATATCTGTATACATTCAACACATGAAAGTCAGAATTTCTCAGTTCCATTCATCCGTATGCATGCTTCTGCATAATTTCTTCTGCATGGAGCCCACAGTATGAAAATGAGGCACAAAAAAATGGGGACAAATTACACTTGTTTTCTAAGTTAGGACAGTGTAATTGTTGTGTGTGTGGATATATATATATATAGCATTAAAGAAGGTGTAGATAATTCCCGATTTGTGAAGATTATTCTAGTTAGAATATGTATGATGAAAGGTTCAAAAATCAAAATTGATCACGGAAACTGTATGTAATTGGGTATATATATGTATATGGACCCATGAGTCATTGTCGATTTGTCGTGCCTGAGCTTGTGTGGTAGAAGTTTTTGCAGCGTTGAATTAGAATTGACAATGATTTGGCAATTCCATTAATATGATGGCCCTATCGTTTCTGTTTTGTTTTTTTTTTTGGTTGCAGCAAAATCAAAAGCAATAGAATAAGATCAGGCACACATATATTTCAAGCAACCTATTAATTTGACTCAAAGCAATGTTCTCTTATAAGTTTTCTACAGTTTCATTTTTATTTTAAAAGTTTCAAAACATAATAATGTTATTTCATACCATTAAAAAAATTAACGTTGACAGCTAAAAACTTAATGTTACTATTAATTTTTTTTTAACGGAATATAACAATATTATTACGTTTTGAAACTTTCAGATGAAATTAAACTTAAAAAAACTTTTAAGTTAATATTGTTTTTAAGTAAAAACTTCATTTGCACATTAAACCTATATATATAGCAAAGTATGGGTAATATAATTAATTAAGCTGATGAAGAATAATATTTTGTGGATTTCTAATGGAGATATGGAATCTATATATATATATGGGTCATTCAAAATTGAGTTGACAGTGGAACGTGATTGGAATCAAAGGATCTAACATGAGTTCCGTTTCTCCGGTCAAATTAAGATCTACACGTACGATTAGGGTTCGATTGGATGAAAATTCAACAAGAAGAGATAGATCTTCGGAGAATTTGAATGTTAGAGTTAGTTTCTTTTTGTTTTGCTTTTTTTTTTTTTGGTAATTTGAATCGCTCGCTGTTTCGGTATTATCGTTGATTTTTGGAATGGAATAAGGAGATCTTATATAGATCCACTTTAAACGAATTAATTTATGTGATAAGAGGGCGTCAGTTGGGTAGGGCTACAAGTCTAGGGCTTAAATCTTTCTTTAAATTAATAAAAGAATCTTATCTAATAAGAAATACACCAACAACAATACCACTAAAAACAACAACAAACATTATCCTACTAAGCAGTGTTGGCTATATAAATCGTACAATACCATTATGCTATGTTGATAACTAAATCTCTAATTAAATTATTAATAAAGAGATTTCTGTCGATAACTTCATTGATCATTTGTTTCACTCTTTTTATACTCTTTTTAAGGGATTTCATATATAGTACTACTCTCCTTATTTTTCTCAATAATTTAATTTGTAAAAAATTATTCTTGGAAGGATAGAAAATGAATTGAGACAATGAATGGAAATTCTACGGAAAAATATATAAAATGAAAAATACTAAATTAAAGTACCTCACAAAATAACTATTAGAAAGAAATTCATATAGCTTTAGACAGTACGCATCTTTGATTTTTTTCCCCAGATGATTCCTACTCCATTAAATAGAATCATTTGGACGTGTACTCCTTTCCTTGCCATCAAACCGAAGGCGATCGGAAACAAACATTTTCCTTTTACTTAAATTTACATGATTAATAGTATGTCTTTGTCAAAATACGTGAACTTTAAATTTTAAATTAATTTAAGAACATTAATAACAAAGAATAAAACAAATAATGCATGAAAAAAAAGTTCACTTACTCCTACTTTAATTTTTGTGAAAATAAAATAATTTTAGTATTTTTAACCTTAGTAGAGAAAGATAAATTCATTCTTATTATCATTATGAATTTTCTTGGTAGGCTACATACGGTATCTAATGTCAATAGTACAGTAGTGAGTTAGTGACTAATTTTCTCCCACTATAGACTTTCCGAAGTAGCTGTAGTGCTAGTTACAAACTCTCTTTATATGCACCACTAATGATCAAACCCTTGATTTTATGTTTAAGGGATTCAGCTAAACGCTTCCAAGTTCCAAGTAAGCGGGGTCTCATAATTTATCATTACTAATTTTTTTAACAATAGGCAATTCTGTTTTTCTTAGTTATGAAGTTGGAACGGGGGGAGGAACTCAACAACCTTTTGTTTTACTCTACCTACCAGAAAAATTCTGCTTTACCTCATTCAACAACCTAATTATTCCTTTATAAGCCGCAATTCATTAATTAATCTGATCCCACTGATTCTCTTCTCGATCTCTACATACCTTAATATTCAAACAATTCTCCTTTTTTTGTATTACTTTTCTTAAATCAATTCCTTTCTCTCTATTTTATTCACCCACCATGCACCTCTCCCCCTGCAGGCTCCACTCCGAGTCAACATCATACAATAATATTAACATGACTCGTAAAAAATTACAATAATTCTTGACACACAAATTGTTGTTTTAGTAATAATAATAGTTCAAAATTCTAATCCGTGAAAATGGAATATTGCAATGGGATTTGTCACGAGCCCGATCGATCATGTCACAAAAGTAATAATGAAAGTGATAATTAAGATTTTAAGAATACGATCTTGGAATATATACACAGCAGTGCATCTTGTAGCTTACACTTGTTTAAATAACATATAAACAGAACTTTGCGACAAACAAATTCTAAAACGTGACACAGTGTCGGGGTTTGATTCTACATTATTACCACAACTTTAAAATTATAGTCTTCCATATCGCCGAAAGTTGTGCCCTTCGACATATCATAAAATGGTTAATTAAGTTTTTAATTTCCACATTCATATCTTTTGATTTAGGAATCTTACCAACTGGACTATACGCTTCCGTTTCTCCTTATTTTATACTCCATCGATCTTAAAATATAAAAGACAACTACCACTCTGACTCTATCCTAAAATATAAGAGAAATTTGAAGAATGTCTTATACTTTAATTCTTTTTTTCCAGTTTTGCCTTTATTCAATACCAATGTATTAATACTTGTCTTGACTATAAAAGTTATTATTCCCAAGGAGAGAAGAGAGAACGGGGCAGGGGGAGAGAGAGAGTGATAGACTTTAATAAGAATATTCTCTCTCTTATTTCATATCTCCTTATCAATAAGGGTATTTTAATAAAATTAATAACAATTCTAACATACTTATTATTTTTAACCGCCACTTTAAACTAGGAGATTCGATTAAACGTCTTTTATATTTTGGGACAGAGGGAGTACTATTTATTGTCCACAGTATGTATATATAAACATTCCTTTTTTAAAAAAGAAAAAAAAAATCTAACATGCATATGCATGCATGTATGGCTACTTTAATAGCAAATTAAAACAACTATGTGTAGGGTTTGTAACTCAACGTGACACTAAAAGCTCTGAAGCTAATTTTGTCCCCCACCACCCCCAGTTCTTTAATTTATTCACGCTTACCTATAATAAAAAGAACAGGGCATCAACTCTTTAAATATTTTAAATTTGCCAACCCATGTAATTAACTTTGTTGTGAAGTTGAATACATACTAATATAACCTTGGAAATAATTTTCTTACTCCTAGATTGCTCTCGTGATCTCCGACAACCCAGTTTTTTTTTTTAATATTATTTTCTTTTTCCATCTGTATGAGGAATGATGATTAATAATAATATCAGAATATTTATCAGTAATTTGCTTTAATCTCTATTTTGATAGGCTCAAATTAAATTCTAAAGATTGCTTTTACGAAGTACAAAAAAGTATTTAGCTCTCGTTGAAAATCCGAACTAAGAATGGAAGCCTTTTTTGG
>JBAGKO010000002.1:3025031-3039401 GCA_037177275.1 Acacia concinna | reverse complement strand
CACTTTTCATGTATTTACTCATCAATCCAGATTTATCACAAATAATGCATTTTTGGCTCAATTAACATGATAGAATTATTATATTAACTATGAAATAACATGTAAAAATATGGTGCAATCAATGATGCTCGTGGGTTTACCACTGCTTTGTCAACTCCAAATTTGAATTTCCCTCATCTAACTCTAGGTATGACTTCAAAAGCTTCAATTTAATTACTCTTATTTTTCTTGTCACAAAAGCTACTAAATTCACATTATCATCAAAATTTGTTTACTTTCCTATGGAAGTATTATTTGGTCAATTCGGGCTACCCAACACCAATTAGATATCTTGGTTTGTACCGACGTGAGTGTTATCACCTTCCAGACTTCATATGACAACAAGGATTTACAAATCATAAAGAAAGTTTTAATTATTATCATTCAAGTTTGAAGTGCACTATTGATGCAAACCCACAAGGGAAAAGATCCCACGAATCCACAATCAATCGAATATGGTAACCCAAAAACGCTAAACAAGGATCAATGATCCACTTGAACCCTTGAACACGAACGAACAAGGACCTGAAGTGTTGAAAAACGCCACAAGGATGATCAAACATTGATAAGTTTTTAGTTCTCAAAAAAACTCTAGAGAGAACCCTCTCTCAAGAACACAAGTGCATAATTGCAACCCTGTCAAATTCAAAATTTCAAAATCTCTCTATAATGGAGGTTTTACAGGTATTTAAAGGCAACATCCAAATCTAACCTAATTACAAACCTTGAAATTTGAAATTACATACCAAATTGGAAACCCAAAAGTCAAATTACATATTAATACTAATTTGAATTCAAATCAATTCCAAATTAGAAACCCATGTGTAGCTGTCCGCTCTTTAGTTTGATGTCTTCAAGCCCAAAAATTGATCAATAGCTCCATCTTCAGCCTAAATGAAATTAGTGACGTATTCTGCATTTTTGTCCACATTTGGTCCAATTGCTATTTGCTTTGTCTATGTCTCTTGCACCAGTCCATTTAATGCTTCCTTGATTCTTTTGGCTCTTGCTCTCTTGACTGGACCACTTGAAATTTGCAAAGCATCACTTAGATTTGAATGTATAGCTTGCTGAATCGCATCAGGAATCTAGGTTTTGCAAATCATGATAAAATGACCTAAATGCCCCTTTAAACAATCAAAAGGGATCTTTCTTCAATACACACACGATTCTAAGGGCCTTCTTCGTCTTGTCTATTTCGCACACTAGGTTGTTCTTCTTCTTTAGTAACATTTCACCCACGAGATCCTTGTCCTTCCACATTTCCATTTCACGCACGAGCTCTCTCTCCTTGTTCATTTCCATCCACGCACTAGCTGCTTCTCGTTTGTCATTTCTATTTCTTACACGAGCTGCTTGTCAGTCGTCATTTCCATTTCATACAAGAGCTCCTTCTCCTTCTTCCTTGACATCTTCTTCCCTAAAATCTAGTGACCTTGATTAGAAGGGTAGCCGTGAGTGAGCCGTAGAGGTGGGTGGCCGATTGATAGGGCAAAGTTGTCTGATTCAGAATGCGCAAATAGAAAATCGCAAGGTTGGGATATTCTTCTCTCTCTAGAATTTTGTTTCCCTCTGTAAATCTTCTTCTTGTATGGACTGTATAAATATTCCTCTCGTATGGTGATGGGAATTTCATATGATTTGTTGTTTCTTTTCTGTATTATGTGATTTCATTTGACTATTATAAAATTTATTTAACTGATTGAAACAGAGGCCATTGAAAACTATTGCTAAATGATCTGGAGATGTCTACATTCCTTGTGGTGTATCCGTTCCAACTCTTGATAAAAAACATTTCTTCGTAATGTTTTTGGCCTCTATTTGCATTAGATTATTTTGTTTTTTGGAAATTAGCTTGTTGGGCTTTTTACTTTAGGGAAATATAGTGAGTGACCCAGAAGCATTGACCCAGACTTTTGGTATCTCAAGGCTTATCGTTGGTCTAGATATATCATTGAAGGTATTTCTTTGATATTCTCTATAATATGCCTTATGGTTCTTTTGATTATATTGAACAATCATAATGTGATAAGTATTTGAAGGGAAATGAACACGGTTCTTTTTAGCAAGGTTCGTTTATGAGTAAACCTACTATCTATTTTTATGTAGAGAAAATGAATGTGACAAGGTTTTGAATTTCTATATACTTTTCCAGAAAAAAGAACATATATTGTGGGTTTCATTGTTTAATTGATTAATCATTAAATGTAATAAGACTTCTAATATTGTTGTTTGCTTGATATTTTTTACTCTTTTCAAACAATAATATACCATAGGAACATGGTTTAAATTTTGAGTTTTGAAGTCAAGTGTGTCCAATAGACTCGTGGTTTGTTAACGTACACTAGATAGGACCATTATTAAGTAGTTCTCTTTGAAAGTTATTGTTTTCTATCTGTATGTGAAGGTGATCTAAACAATAGATCCATGCACTCAATTTAAGTTATTTTCACATATGTAGTACTCAGTTTATTTTTTGGAAGTAACCTAATCATTGATAGGACTTACTGAAATCGTAATGGGTTTGCCTATACTTGTAATGTTTTTGACAAAATGAAGAAAGAATGAGTAACTTGTAATGTTTTCATCTCTGTCGGTGTTAACTAAAGAACTTATGGGATTCCCTGGAATCATAATGGGTTTAACTATACTTGTAATGTTTTTGACAAACTAAAGAAAGGAGTAACTTGAGTTGAAATAATCTTTGTCGGTATTAACCAAAGCATTAATGAGAATCACTGTAATCATAAAGGTTTTGAATATACTGGTAATGGATTTGCTTATACTCATTAAGTAACCGTGGATAGATGTAAGCATTTTGTTTGCTTTCTTTCTTTGTTGGTTGTAAGAGACATAATAATACTGGATTGTTTTCCATGGTTTTATTTAGGGTCTTCTTTTGTTTGAATGTAATGTTTTGGATTAGTAAGGGTAACTTTGTACTTCAAGTGACATTTGTTTTTATATATTTTTGAAATAAGTAATACGACTCTATAAAGGTACCATAATTAATTGAGTTAATGACAATGAAGTTTTTTTTTGCAGCGGAAACATATGGACTCGAATAAGGTTGAGGGGCATAATGAAGGGGGTGAAGGAAGGGGGGAAGAATGCAGAGGCAGAAGTAAGAGATATGAAGAATGGGTACATATTGTTTCGAAGTGAGTTCGAGAAGGAAAAAGTTCACGAATTTAAATGAACAACGTAAGTTTAAAGGTATGGAGGAATTTACCTACGGAGGAAAAGAAAAAGTATAGTGAAAGGGTGAAACAAGCAAGGCTGGAGAAGAAGAGGAAGAAATATGTGGTTGCTTTCCACACATGTTTCTCTCTCATGCAATTCAACGACATGATTTTCACACAAAGGGCTACAAAAGAAGGTATGTCAACTAGGATTTGAATATCTACTTCATGTGACTTGTAAGAGACTCCCTCAAGACCTTTTGGTTGCTATTATGAGAGCATACGATCCTCTGACTAATGAATTCATAATAAGGGGGAAGACAACTATAATTGGTGCAAAAGATGTTGTAGAATAGCTTGGTGTAATACCTTAATTTTATTCCATTACCTTCCCTCAAGGTAGCCCTTAGAACCACTAACGCATCGGAATAGTAAAATAGATAGAATAAAAATTTCACTTAAATAAACTAGAAACTCACTTTCTGTTACTTGTACAATATTTAAAATGTACAATGCTATCATTGTTCATAGATACATGCTAGAAACATAGGAAACATACTATCTATAGCTAAACTCGCTCCTTTCCTCTGCCCCATGTAGATCCTTCACCTGCATTGTGGAGAGGATAAGGTTTCTAGAGAAACCTTAGTAGCAGAATCATACTAATAACAGTGTAATGCAATGAATGCCATGCTATATGCAAATGTCGTATTTCCCCTTTAGTGTCCTCTCTCGGCACTTACCATGTAGTGGAAGCATGCACGTGACTCTACTCTACTTAGTAGCCAATGCATAAATAGAGAATCAAACATTTCATATATACATGCTAGCTCAACCAGAACACAGAATACAAGCCATAAACAAATAGCAGACAAACAAAGAAAATACAAGTTAAGGGTAGGAATTCTAGCTACCAATATCCTCGTGCAGTGCAGGTGTGTTGTCTTACTGTTTTTGGCATGTCTGGGTCTCTGGTTCGTCTCTTTGTTACACCTATACAGACAATAATAAATTCCTATTACCATATGCCCCTATGGTATAATACCGTGCCCTTCCTTTCCTGTATTTCCTAGGGTCCTGGTTCTCTACTACTTGGACCAGGTCCTTTCCCTTCCTGTATCATACCCATCCCCTACTTGTACCCCTCTGCTACCACCCTGTACAGTCCCAGGTCCCTGTTGCAGCCTGTCCCCATTAGGAGGTGTCAGGACAGTTGGGCAATATCTCCCCTTAGATGTGCCCATTAGACCTCTCGACTGTTGGGCAGCACCTTCCCTTAGAAATTCCTACTTGTGTTTGGGACTGTCGGACAACACTTTCCCCTAAGAAATACTATCTTAGTCTAGGACCATTGGACAGCATCTCCCCCTAGAAAATGCTATCTTAGTCTGAGACAATCGGATGACACTTCCCCCTATGAAAGACTATCTTGGTCTAGAAAAATTGGGCAGCACTTTCCCTTAGGAATGCTTGTTTTGGCTTAGATGGTTGGACAACACCTCCCTTAAGTTCACTATCTAGACCCACCCAATTGGACAGAACCTCCCTCTAACTACTCTACTAATTACTGGAAAATAAAGGAATTCACAAGAGGGAGGGATCTGGAGCTTACTTGGATTGAAGAGAGGCTTCTTTAAGAGAGGGTGGGAGAGCACCTTAATAGAGGGAGGGAGCACGGTTTTAGGGATAAAAATGAAGGAAGGGTGATGGGTATTTATAGGTAGAAGGGAGGGGTTAAATTGCAATTATTTTTGGGTCTTTAGGTGTAATTTTCCCAAAAAGATTTTTACTTTTTTGATAAGTGTCCTCCTTCCACATTCTTTCATTTTTTCACATGCATTAATTTGACTTTTTGACCAAGGCTGTCACACCTCACTTTCTAACCCTTTACCATACTCTATTATGGCCCTTGGAACCATTAGTTATGACTTTAAGTTGAGAAAATAAGGAAAATTTTTTTCTTTTCTACGGGTTGCTATTCACCCTACCCTTATTTTCGACCAACTTTGAAAAATCATAACTAATTTAGAGAAATTGGAAAGAGGTGGTTCCAAGTTTGTTAAAAAGCTCTTTCATCCCTCTTTAAGGGAAAAATAATTCTGTTCCATAATTGCATAGAAATTAGCATGTGCAGACTCTAAAAAATGCACTGTTCATATGGCCAAAAAGCACTATTTATTTGGTTATTTTTCCAATATCTTTGATTTTTGGTCTAACTCTAGGAAGGCTTAACTTTCTTTGAAAAACTCCAAATGATATGATCTACACTCCATTTGCAGCTAAAAATACCCTCTATTAACTAGATAATGGAATGGTTGCTATATCAATTGTGGTAAGAGACTCCAATGACTGGATTCCTGATGGAGTTAGTAAAGCAATTGTTACTAATTCTCCCTTTATAATGGAATGTTTGGCACTATTTGAAGCCAATATCTATGCTATTGAGAATGTTGGATTTTGGGCTTGAGTCTGGCACATCCGATTGCTCTAGAATGAAATCAAATGAATAAGGAAGAGATCTGATATGCAATTATTAGTAAATAAATTGCAATCAAATTAGGAAAGTCAATTATAGTTAGATCTGGAAAGATTTGATTCTTGATTCCTAATTGGTTCATTAAATTTAATTAATCCTAAATTAGGTCAGATATCATAAAATGATATTTCAGAATTTAATAATTTTACCTTACAACCCTTGATTTTCTCCCATTCATCGTTTCTTGTCCTCCCTTGTCGCAAATTACTCACACCATATGTTAGTCCTTTATTCAATCCCTTGCTATCGAGGACAACCATTCCTCCGTCTCAGTGAAACAAGTTCACAAACTCTTGGCACCATAACGAGCCTAACTTGCCACTTCAAAGACCCTTTCCTGAATGAACTCTTGGGGCCATGGAACTCTTGAATAAAGAATTCAATGTCATCCTTTTAGTCAAGACTGGATCTCAAGTCAAAAAGGTCACTGGATTATGGTTTAACTGGTCAGATCGGTCAAGCCATCCAATAACACCATCATATAATGGAAATTTAAGGTCAAATTAACAAGATATATTGAAAATATTATATACTTTTGGTAGCTTATTTTCATTTTGTTATAATGTCACTTTCTGATTTTATTTAGAAATATAAATTTTTGAATAATTGAATTTAAAAATTTATAAATCATAATAAAGATAAATAATAAATAGTCAATAATTGTAATTATGGTAGAAGTTGAAATAGAAAAATATTCATAGCTTCAATATTTCCATTATGATGATATTGATCTATCTAACACCCATTAAAAATTAAAAACAAGAATGGAAAAAAATGTTGCATACTTTCCAACTAGCTTTAATATAATTTGCTCGCTTGTAGTTATTGGTGTCTATCTTTTCAAGGAGTGTATTTCTTCATATCTCAAGAATTTTGTCTCTGTCTTTTTTTTCCATAATTTTTTTGTCTCTTGGATATTAGAGGAGTAATATCCAGAAATTCCTATGTGGAAACTTAGTGAACAATTATACAAATAAATATTGAATTTTAGGGAATTTCTAGAAAGAATGTTCTGGAGACAACCACGTTGTGATAAACTTTTGGATGACCAAAGGATGTCCAAAAATCTTGAAAGTTTCCAGTCTAAAAATAGACATGTCAAGCTTTAATTTGATATGTAATTTGTGTGATTTGGATGCATATGTTAAAAGATATGAGTTTTTGAAATGTACCTAGTTGAATTTTCTGATTTCTGGAGCAGTGTTCAAACATGAATTTTTTGGGTATGTTCTAGATCCAAACGATCAAAGAAATTATGTTTTCCTAAAACTAGACTCACTATGGGACATTTTGGCTTTAGAATATCCTCAATTGAATGTTTATGTAATTAGATATGGATTTTTAAATTTAGGTAAAAATTCTATCTAGGAATCCGAAATTTCAGGAATGTAAGGATAAAATGGTAAATTGTAAAATAATTAGGAGTAATTAATTTTCTTAATTACTAAGATATTTAAGGGCATATGAGGCTAGCTGGAATGATTTATGATGATTAAATAAAAGGAAAATTTACGTTTGAGTCCCATCCAACAGAATTTACGAAAAAATGGTCCCGTGAAATAGCATAATTGCAATAAAGTCCTAAGGGACTTTTTTGTAATTAATTCTGTAATAAAAAAAATTTCTCTCTCTCCCCTCTGACTGACACGACTAACGCGTCAGTTCTCTCTATATCCCCTATTGACAACTTAATGTGCGTCATTAACAACTCAGTGTGTTTCCATTGACAACTCAATGTGCTACCATTAACAACTATAACTCACTATCTTTGACAACCTACTCAGCATGTTTTTATTGACAACTCAATGTTATAGTCGTGAGTTATAGTTGTCAATAGTAACACATTGAGTTGTCAATGGCGCACATTAAGTTATCAAAGATAGTGAGTTATAGTTGTTGGTAGCATATTAAGTTGTCAATGGCGCACATTAAGTTGCCAATAGAAACACACATATTTATAATGACATTTGCAAAAAAAAAAAATAGAGAGAGAGAGAATGAGATGCACTTTCCATTGACAACTTAGTGTGTTTCTATTGACAACTCAATGTTATGGTTGTGAGTTATAGTTGTCAATGGTATCACAATAAGTTGTCAATGGAAACACACTAAGTTGTCAATAGTACACATTAGGTTGTCAAAGACAGTGAGTTATAGTTTTCAATGGTAGCACATTGAGTCCTCAATGGCAACACACTAAGTTGTCAATGATGCACATTAAGTTTTCAATTGGGGGGAGAGAAAGAGAGAGAGAAACTGACACATCAGTCAAAGGGGAGAGAGAGAAAATAGTTTTTTATTAAGGAATTAATTACAAAAAATTCCCATGGGACTTTATTGCAATTACATGATTTCATGGGACCATTCTTTCATAAATTCCGTTGGTTGGGACTAAATATCAATTTTCCCTAAATAAAAGTTAAACAAAAATGGAAAATAGACCAATGGAGAGAAAGCATATGTCTACCACTTATACCAATTGGAAGTAGGCATGTGCTAGACTTGTAATATGATCTTCTAAGAGCATTTGCTAGCCTTCAAAGGCTTCATTTTTGTTAGCCATAAGCAGCCATGAGAGAGAGAGAGAGAGAAAGAAAGAGAGACTTAAAGAAATAGAGAGAGTGAAGAGCAAAGGAAGAAGAGGCAAAAGTTAATCTTCAAAACCTCAAATCTCCTGTTGATTCTTGATGTTTGTTGGTAGTTGTTGTGGTTTGTGATGGTTGTTAGTTTGTTATGGCTGAAATTTCCATTTGGATGCACAAATTTTAAGGGGGAAGTGATGCCCAAATTTTGTTCGATCATGTGGAGCATGAATTTAATGGTTTAAACAAATCATTGAGAGGGTAAGGAAGGTGGTTTATGGAATGGAAATTGACATCACATTCTTTTCCAAATTTTCCAGAATTTTGTCTAGGCCTATTCTGGTATGATGGGCTTTTATTTTGACTCATTTTATACTTCCAATGTGTTTAAAATGGAAAATTGTGTGGTGTAAAGGTGAGGAAATAAGTTTAGAAGCATTAGAATTAAAATTGGAATTTTGTCCAAAATATATACATTTTCGAATTGGTACTGTTTGAAGGGAATAGAGTTTGAATTTGGCAATTTTGAGCCCCGGGTCATATTTTTAGAAAAGTGTAATTATATTAGATATGAAGGAAAGAGATTAGTATTCCTAAGGGCAATTTCATAAATAGGCGTTTTAGATGAGAGTAATTAATTATAAATTACTAGATGCACTTGGATCTTAAGTATTTAATGAATAGAGACTTATTGTTATACATTTGGATTTGTAGGGTTTAATATTTGCCCAGGTTGGACAAAAAGCTGGTAGAATGACTGAATACAAAAAAAGAACTTTAGGTAGTAACTCTATCTCTTACAATTTGTGTGATTATTTATATATATTGTTTTGCTATATTTGTGATGTGACAATTATCTAGCCATGGTAGTAGTTGAGAACCCTCTAGTCGAGATAATGTATCTGGTCGTGCTAATGGTCGAGGACCCTCCGGTCAAGGTACTGAGTTGGTTGATGTCACCTATTGTACCTACTGTTGTATTGGTCGAGGACCCTCCAACTATAAGTATTTGGCTGGTCGAGGGCCTTCTGGTTGAGGAACTGACATAGTTAGGACAGACAAAGATTTGGTCCTCCAGCTAGTCATCCATGTAACATCCCACTTTTGCAGCCCTTACTATACCCTATTGTGGCCCTTAAAACCACTTGTTATAATTGTACATTGCTGAAAGTAGGGGAAAATTTTTCTCGTATCCTTGGATTTGACATTGTTCATATTACTCCATCCATTTTTTTGTCTTCCATTTTAAATGTTCCTAACCTTGTATTTAATCTTATATCACCCATTATACTCACTCGTAAACTCAATTGCTTCATCTCATTTTTTCCTGATCATTGTTTAATACAGGATCTTACTACAAAGAATATTATTGGTAGGGGTTATGAATCTGGTGGACATTACTTTCTCGAGGATTGAGTACCATGTTCAGTTGCTTGTGATGGTGGTTCATCTGCTTTTGGTTTTCACTGTCGTTTTGGTCATATGCCATTGTCTTCTTAGAAGAGAATGTTTCATAGTTTTCAAGTTTGTCATCTTTAGAGTGTGAGTCATGACAATTTTATAAACATTATATAATTCATTTGACACCTCGTGTTAATAAACGTGCTACATCCCCTTTTGATTTAGTTTATTATGATGTTTAGGGTCCATATCATGTTTCCTCCCAAATAGGTTTTCGGTATTTTGTTACGTTTGTTGATGATTTGTTCATAACCGTTCTGAGTTGTTTTTCATCTTTTGCAATTATTGTACTGAAACTAAAAATCAATTTGGGGTCTCTATCAAAATCTTATGAAGTAATAATGTCAAAGAATACCTTTCTAATAGTTTTCAGATGTATATGTAACAAAGTGGCATTATTCATCATACTTCTTGTCCAGATACACAAGCACAAAATGGTGTTACTAAAAGAAATAATTGGCACGTATTAGAAGTTGCTCGGGCTCTCATGTTTCAAATGATGGTTCCTAAATCATTTTGGGCTGATGCAATGTCTACTGCTTGTTTTCTCATAAATCAAATGCCCACTTCTGTTCTTAGTGGAGATACACCTTATACAACTCTGTTTCCCTCTACTCAACTATTTCTTATAGACCTAAACATTTTTAGTTGTGTCTGTTTTGTTCCAGATGTTCGTCCCACGGTCACCAAACTTGATCCTAAATCTCTAAAATATATCTTTCTTGGTTATTCTCAATTTCAAAAAGGATATCGGTGTTATTCTCTTGATTTATGTCGATATCTTGTGTCTATTGATGTTACTTTTTATTAGTCCACTCCACTGTCCCACTACGTCTTTGTCTTCTGAGTCCAATCTTGATATTGATAGTGTCTTGGTGTATGAAATTCATGAGTTACCAGTACAAGTGTCTAATCCATTACTGATGTCTTATCAGAAACGGCTTAAAGAACAGAATGTTTCCTTTACGGTTCATAACCATCTTCCAGTGACTACTTCATCGTCTGATCCAGCAACTGTCTCTACTACTATCCCAAATGTGCCAGACATACCTTCTATTCCCAAAACCCTTGACACCTCTGAAGATTTAGATAATTCTGACAATCCAGTACCTTTTGACACTTTTGATCCTTCAGATGACTTATCTATCACCTTATGCAAAGGTAAGAGGACTATTACTTATCCTATATTTAATTTTGTGTCTTATGATCGTTTATCTTCTCCACCCTACTCCTTAGTTTCCACACTAGATTCCATTACTATCCCCACTTCCCTATCCCAAGCTCTAGCGCACCCTGGTTGATGTGCAGTGATGGAAAAAGAAATGAAAGCCTTGGAAATGGTCGGCACTTGGAATTTAATTGATCTACCTCCTGGCAAGAAGGCGATTGGGTGTCAGTGGGTCTTTGTCATCAAAACACAAGCTAACAGGACTTTAGAATGTCTTAAAGCTTGCTTAGTTGCTAAAGGGTATGCTTAGACATATGGCATTGATTATTCAAAAACATTTTCTCCAGTAGCCAAATTTTCCTCTGTATGACTATTCATTTCTATGTCTGCATCTTTTGGTTAATATTTACATCATATGGATGTGAAGAATGCTTTTCTAAATGGTGATCTCCTTGAAGAAGTTTACATAGAGCAACTACTTGGGCTTATTGCTTGGGGGAGAAAGGCAAAGTGTGTTTTTTTCAAAAGTCTCTATATGGTTTAAAGTAGAGTCCTTGTACTTGGTTCGATAGATTTAGTTCTGTGGTACAAAAGTTTGGTCTACGCCAGAGTAAAAGTGATCATTCTGTATTCTATCAGAAAACTACTAAAGGGATAATCCTTTTGGTTGCCTACGTAGATGATATTGTGATTACAGGCAATAATGTATCAGGAATTTCATTACTAAAATCCTTTTTGAATTCTCCTTTTTAGATAAAAGATTTATAAATATTGAAATACTTTCTTGGAATAGAGGTTATGAGAAATAACAAGGGGATTCTCTTGTTTCAAAGAAAATATGTTCTTGACTTACTAAAAGAAACTGGGAAATTGGTTGATGCACCAAGTAGTGTTCCCCATGATTCCTAATCCTTTTCTAGAAATGAATGACAATGTGCCATATGATGAACTTCCTAAAGAAATTCAGAAGAAGATAGATCTAGAGAAGATCAAGCCATTTGCATATCCTAAAAGATATTGGAGATTGATTGGGAGATTGAATTATCTCACAGTGACTCGTCCTGACATCACCTTTTCTATAAGTGTTCAGAGTCAATTTATGAAAGCTTTGACGGTTGCTCAATGGGAAGCATTGGAACATGTTTTATGTAACATACCAAATTTAGGCACCAAATATCCCTTGTAAATGAAGTAATTAAATGGAATAAAATGGTACATTTGGTACAAGAAAGATTACCAAAATATTTTCTGACTAATTTCTGGAATGAGACTGGTTGCAGTTATGTTGTTGTAAGATTTTAGATGACCAAATTATGTCCAAAGCTCATGATATTTTACAGGATGAAAGTAGACATCCTAAGATTTAAATTGATAGGTCAACCAAATTAATTGGATTTATATGCTAAGATATATAAATTTTTGAAGTTTGCCCAATGGAATTTACTAGTTTATGGAGCAATGTTTAGAAATAAATATTCTGCAAATTTTATGATTTCAATTGACCCAAGAAATTATTTTTCCCTAAATCTAGAGTCAATAAGGGACATTTGAGCTTTGGAATCACTTCAATTGGATTTTTCCCTAAATCTAGTTATGAATTTTCAAAGTTGGGTGAAAATTCTATCTAAAAATCCAAATTTCATAAAGGGAAGGGCAAAATGATCATTTCACCACCCAAATCGACTTTAAGTCATCTTTAACCTTATTTTGCCTCCATTTCTTACCTGAACCACAGAAAATAGAGAGAGAGGGAGCAACCAAGTGAACCAAGGTTCCAAAGCTTCGAATCTTGAGGTAAGTTATCGAAAATCACCGATTTCTTATAGTTTTTGGTACCTAGGACCACTACCAACTATTTTCCCCCAATTAATTTATTGTTTTAAATACAAAATCAGAAGGATAAGGGTGGAGTAATTTCAAACCTAGAGAGGAAGTGAAGAAATCCGAAGGTAACTTTCGAAACTCTAGTTCTTTCGGTTCATAACCATTGATGTAATTGTCTGTGGTCTGGATCTGTGGTTGTTTTGGTTTAAAGTTTTGATTTAGGAAATGATGAAACCTAGCTATTATGCTGCCCAATTTTCCTCTAAATTATGTGTAATTAGTGTTTAAATGATTAAACCGATGATTAGGAGCGAACAAGAGTGAGTTTAATGGGTTGATTTTAGAAAAATCACATTTTTCATATATAAGTGTTATATTTCGGCCAAATCATAGCGATGGGGTTTAGAGATGTAATTTGACCATTCTAATAGTTCCATTGCACTCAAAAGGGAAAATTAGGTGAGGGTTCATGTTGACCCCAAAGCCTAAAAAGCTTTAGAAAGCGAAATGATAAAATTGGGCTTTAAAACCCTACCATGGACTACCAAAAGGGTATTTTAGTAATTTGACATTCAATTTTCCCGATGTGAGGTCAAAAATGGATTTAGGATGTGAAATTGTGTAGGGGTAAGCTGGGTCACAGTTTTTGGAAAGACCAAATTGGACTGATATAAGGTGAGACAGACTGGTAACCCTTAGGGCAATTTGGTAATAAGGCAAATTTGAGATGATTAATTAGCTTTAAACCATTGAATTCACCTGGGTCTTAAGTAGTAGAGCTCATTATTATACATTCAAATTTGTAGAAATTCAAGCCTAAGCTTGTTGCTACAACCAACATTAGTAATCTTGAGTTAAAATGAATTGCTGGCAACAAGTCTTCTTGTTTATCAATACCTTCCAGTTGTGATACCTTTTAGCCACTAATTGTTTTATGTTTTGTTATCTTTCATATAGTTGAGAATTTACTTATTCCCAATTTTTTATTCGGCAATGATACACATCTTCCAAACATACACTTTGCTAGTTTCAAGAAAAGAATTCATATCCTCTTGTATTACTCTTTGGTTTTCATCTTAGCATGTCCTTTTAGTGTCTCTCAACACTTCTAAGTAGCCATCATCACTTTTTAAATGATGAAGAGAGTATTTTGTAAAGCCTCACTTTTATAGCCTTTACCATACCTTATTATGGTCCTTGGAACTACTAGTTATGATCTAAAGTTAGAAAAACAAGGGATGAAATTTTCTTTCCTCAGGTTACTATTCACTTGCACCTTATTTTTAGCCAACTTTAAAAAATCATAACTAATTCTGAAAAAATTAGAACCAGGTGGTTTGATAAGACACAATATTTATATGATTTTCTAGGGTGTTTTATAACCAAATTGCACACATTTACCCTTAATTTGCATTGTATTTATAGTTTTGGGCATACATGATTCATACTTTGCATTTTGCTGATTTAAGGGTAAAAATAGAATTATTTTATCTCCTTTATGTAATTCTTCACTTGCCTTGGCAAAAGTTTCTTTGTGATGATATTTTCAGGCAAGCAAAGGAGAAATTGGAGCCCAAG
>JBAGKO010000002.1:3006070-3016474 GCA_037177275.1 Acacia concinna | reverse complement strand
GGAGGGAGTATTTCTAATGGCATTTACAAAAAAAATAGAAAGAGAGAATGAGGTGCACTTTCTATTGACAACTTTATATAAGGCAATTGACAACTCCATGTAAGAACATTAACAACTTTATGTAATACCTGTGACAACTTGAGAAAGAGAGAGAGAAAGAGAGTCTGACACGCGACAACTTTATGTAATGCCATTGACAACTCCATGTAAGAATATTGACAACTTTATGTAAGGTTTGTGACAACTTCACAGAGAGAAAGGGGGAGAGAGAGAGTATGACGCACGTCAGTCGCGTCAGACGTCAGTCGTCAGAGGGGAGAGAGAAATATTAAAAAATTAAGGAAATTAATTGCAAAAAAGTCCTAGGACTTTACGAGAATTCGCGGGACCGTATTATCGTATATTTCGTTGGTTGGGACTGAAATGCAATTTTCCATAATATATTTAAGTTATAATAATATTTTTTTATTAATATATTTTAAATTATAATAATTTTAATAATATTTTATTTATTTATTATAATATTTTTCACCTTGACATTATTAGGATATCACATATATTATAAGGGCATAATGGTCTAAAATTTTGACTCCCCTCCAAAACCTCCCAATTTGGAGGGGAACCAAAATGTGAGTATTAGATAGGAGGATAAGGAAAGTTAGAGGTCCCCTCCCCTCCAAAATTTTAAACTGAATGAGGGGGGAATCCCATCCCTTCCCCTTCAACCAAACACATCCTTAGGGCTTGTTTGGTACGAGGGGTTTAGAGGGGAGGGAAAATTTTTATAACTTGAATTTTAACAAATTAAAGAAGTGGCGTTAAAAATTTTAAATTATTTTGTCATATATTTTTATGTTATATTTTCTCTTTATTAAAATTTTATTCCCCCACTTCTTCATTTTCTTTAAATTCAACTCCTAAAATTTTTATGTGAAAAAGTTTGTTTTGGTAAATTGCGAGTGTTTGAATCAATGTTACCAAAATAGCTTTTTCTATGGTGAAATGACCAAAAAGGGCATTTGCTTTTATAATAATTATTTGTAAGGCTTGTGATGTGATATAAATTATTTGTACATTAAAATTTATAATAAAAACCAAAATGTGTATAAATTGGATAAAAAAAACTTAAAATTACAACATTAGTTCATATTATAAACTAAAAAAAATAGGGCAAGATATATTTCTGTAAAAAAAATTTTGACTGACTTTTTTTATGGAATACTAATTTGTATGTAATATATCATCAAACAATAAAAATAGTCTACTACAAAACACTATACATAATTGTTTGAAGGTCAGGCAAGAATTGCAATTAACAAATTGTACATAATATAGTACATAAAAGTATGGATAGAACATGACTATGCATTTTGTGTATATTGAATGATTTGATCTCTTATGGTATCACAAATATAAGCCATGTGAGATGAAGTTGATATTGCCGAAGGTATCGGTAAAGGTTGTGGACCATTGTCGCCGTCATCATCAAAAATATCCCCTTCGTCATGGAATTGGAAGTCAGGATCAGAAATAGTTGATCTTCTTATGAACATTGTGTACAACCATCGTAGAGAACACAATTTTCACTTGTGTCGGAAAGCTGTAGTTACGCATCCTTTGTAAAATCCCAAACTTATTCTTCCATACCCTAAATGTTCTATCTATTGTGCACCTAAGACTTAAATGAAAGTAATTGAAAGTCGCGTTGTCATTTTCAAGCCTAGCATATGTACTAACAAATGCGACAACATTTTTTTATCCTTTTTGTACGTTGTTTATGATGATCTGCTATAAATGTCAATTCTTTCTCTATACGTGTCTTTTCCTATACACATATACATAAAACTTAAAAATTTAAACACCAAGTTCTCCATAGTTCAACTTATAGCACAAGCATAATTCTTAACAAAGAACAAGCATAATTCTTAACATTGTACAAGCATAATTCTTAACTAAAAGTAAGTTATTTGCATGACATTTATGCGTCAAAAACACCAAAAGTTTCTCCCTCATATGCTTTACAACTGCATACATTTCCCTTACAGTAGGTTGTGCATAATGAGGCGAACACATTATCCATAGAAGTCATGATCAAATAAAACTTCCTCAACTTAGTTAAGGTGATTCATGACTCCCGTTATTGATATCTCATAAGCACGTGACTCTACTACCTTGTGCCTATGCTGCCATCCTTTCTTCACGTGCCTCTTCCGCCATCCTATTTGCACATTTTGCGTCAATGTCATTCATATTAGCTAACCTACTAAGGGCATCGGCTATTTGCATTGACATGGGCCCTTTCTTCTTCATGCCACCACCCTTCCTCTTTACCCCCAATGAGCTAGTTGTTCTACAATGATTATATGTGTTGTCTCCAGAACTTATCCAATTCCCTTTGTCATTTACATTTCCACTGCCTCCGCTATTGAATGTTATTATCTCTTGACCTTTCTTGCATATCCTTGAATTATTTAGAGACTAATGACAATTAGTTTGAAATTTTATGAGACAGTTGACATCCTGGCTTTACAGAAAATTCATCTAGCAAGTCACATTTTCTCTTAAAATTAAGGATAACTGAAATGAATAGTTTTTAGATCAATTTCAATAGCCATTCACATCAGTTTTGACAAACAAAAAGTAACCAATGGCACACATGAAAAAATGGAAAAATTTGAGGGCAAGTTAGGAACAAAAAAAAAGGCTAAATGAATGAATGAATAGTATTAATTCATTCTCTTCTCATTACAGTGGAAGAGCTGAACATAACCAGAAAAAAGGAAGGAAAAATGTGAGGAAGAGAGAAAGGAGAGGAAGAGAGAAAGAAGAGGAAAGAGGAAAAGAAGAATAAGGGGAATAGGTAAGTTAGGTTGTTTAGTCCACTCATCTTACTAGTTCCTTCTCTCTAAACCCATCTATGGTCTCTAAATCCTCTCTTGGTGTTTTGTTTTAGCAAGAAAATAAAGAGAGGTTAGGGTTTCAAGAAGGGGATTTTCAAAGAATCAAGCTAAAATCAAGGTAAGTGGTGATTTATTATGTATTGATGATGCTATTGATGTTATTGTTGTTGTTGGATTGGATTGTTGTTGAGGTTTTGTGATTTTTGGAAGCATGAAGGTTAAGGGGAGATGTTGTCTAATTTTATAAAAATTTGAAAAGAATGATTTAAGATCCAATCATGATTAAGGAAGTGATTAGAGCTAGGAAATAAAAGGATGATTAAAGGAAGTAACCTAGATAGGGTCAACTTTTGACCTACACAAATATGTTCAAATGATGGAGTCTGATCATGATATTTTTTATACTCATAGATGACATTTTAAGCTTTAAAATGAGTGGTAGAACACCTAATTTGGAGCTTTTGTGCAAAAAGTTATGACTTTTCAAAGTTAGGCATAAATTCTAAAATTCTAAACCTAGCACGTCTGTATAGTCCGTGGGAATTTCATGGGTTTATGACTGGAATTTATATGTTTTGATGCTTCCATTGGATTCAAATGAGGGTTTTATGCAGGTAGACCTAAAGGGGAAATCCCGAAAGCAATTGAAACTAAGAAAGAATTTTAGAAAAACAAAGTTGGAAAGGGTTTAAATTCTAGCAAGTAAGCTTTTGGTATTCATGATTGTTGTTGCACCTTCTTGGCTTGATTAGGGTTTGACATTTGTGGAAGAGAACCTAAAGAAGTTGAAACTGAAAAGCCAAGAGGAAGGCCAAAGATCAAGGTAGAATAGTTATATAATTTCTAATATCATTACTTACTTATTTTGTGATTTTGCATGTGCATGTTTGGTTGAGCTTGAGATTGCTTTGCTTGTTGTCATGATGATGATGACTACTGTGTTTGTTGCACTCCTAACATGTAAATACTATAGCTATTGTTCAATGTGAGGTGCACTAAAATGATGATGATGACTATTGTGTTTGTTGCACTCCTAACATGTAAATACTATAGCTATTGTTTAATGTGAGGTGCACTAAAATGATGATGCCATAGGGCATGTAAAGCATGTTAGTTCCCTAAGTTAATTTTATGCTTGTCACATGTTTCTTGCTTGTTTGAGATTAGTATTATTGTAACTTGCTATTGAGATTCTCAAGAATCTCATCCCCATTAATAACCATGACTTAGGGCCTGAATCATCAAGGAGGAATGGAAAGGGAGTACAAAGATGAAGGCTATGTGGCTTATTATATGTATGTACATATGATGAAAATGCATGCTGGAAACTACACTGGAGCAGTAATCTTATATGAATTTTGTTTTGTACCAGATGACTTATATGTTCTATAATTTGACATGATAATAGATGGCATGCTAAGCTTCATTTTGATAGGTAAAACGTAGGAATTAGAATTTCATGCGCAAAGTTATGATTTTTAAAGTTAAGAATAAAACAGGGAAAAATTATTTTACCAAAAAGACAAAGTTGGATTCTGCATAATTCTGTCATTGATCCATAAGTAATTGATATATGAAACTATTCTTCCCCTTTAGATCCTTTAAAGGGATTTCCGTAGAACTTGAAAGCACGCTATTTTGATTTCTCTACATTTAGTTACTATTTTTCAAAGTTCATCTAAAAATATGTTTTGGTAGTAAACAATACCCGCTAGAAACAAAATTTTCAGTTTTGAGTTTCTACGTTATTTGCAACGTAGTGTAACTCTAATGGATGCTAAGTAACCTAAAAGATGGTCTATACTTAAGGTGTGAAAGATGTTAACCAAGCCCAACTTGTTACAAAGATAGTATACACATGTACTACTTAAAGCCTTGGTAAATAAATCACCTATTTGATCATAAGATCTCACATGTCCGGTGGAAATAAAACTCTTTTTAATCATATCATGAACAAAATGACAATCAATGTCAATATGCTTTATTCATTAATGAAAGACTGAGTTAGAAGAAATATGAAGAGTAGCCTTGTTATCACCCACAATTTTGTTAGCAATTGTGTTTTTAGTCCAACCTCAGTCATCAACTGATGAATCCACACGATCTCTTGCACCGACTGAGACATAGCTCTATAATACTTTGCTTCAGCACTAGACTTAGAAACTACATCCTGCTTCTTGTTCCGTAGGACACTAAATTTCCGCCTACAAATATGTCACACCTTACTTTCTAATGCATTACCATACTCCATTATGGCCCTTGGAACCATTAGTTATGACTTTAAGTTGAGAAAACAATGAATAAAAATTTTGAATTCTAGAAAAATCACCTACAAATACTATTCACCCAACCCTTATTTTCGACCAACTTTGAAAAATCATAACTAATTCTAGAAAAATTGGAATGAGGTGGTTCCAAGTTCATTAGAAAGCTCTTTCATTTATATTTAAGGGAAAAATAATGCAAAACCAAAATTTCATAGAAATCAGCATGTACAAATCCTCAAAGATGTACTGTTCATATGGTCAAAAAGCATTATTCATTTGGTCATTTTTCCATTTTTCTTGATTTTTGGCCTAACTTTAGGAAGATTTAACTTTGCAAAGCTCTAAATGATATGATCTACCACTCCATTTGCAGCTAAAAATACACTCTATTAGCATGCAGAGGCTTGTGGTTAGATTCAATCATCCGTTTAAACTATAGTCAACCCAAATTTACATAAAAATAACCAAGAAGTAAGTGCAAATTGACCACAATCACAATATTATGCCAATTTCTCTTTCTTCTCAAGGTTCATGCAATTTCGATAGTATAACAACTATAACATAACATATCTCCATATGTACAACATAATACAGTAGCATACCACAACATTCCAGAATCCCAGTATCTCAAGATATATATACAGTCATCTAAACAGTTTCCAAAAGCAATGTAGGAGACAATTCAAAATGATCACAGTATTTCCTTGCCTTTGTCTCCAACTAAACATTCACCTCCATTTTTTAGAGAGGGTAAAGTTTCTTGGGAAACCTCAGTAGCATATAGAATCCACAACCAGAACAGTATAATGCAATGCCAGTTATGCTATATGTTATGCTCTACTACTCATCTAGTGTCCTCTTTCTGGCACCTACTATGTAAAGGGAACATGCACGAGACTCAACTTTAATCACATAGCCAGGCATATAATCAGGGAGTCATACATCTCATAACATATCATGCTAGCTCAACCACAACACAGTAATCAAGCACCCACACACAGCAGACAAACAAAGTAATATAAGTTAAGGTTATAGATTTTCGCTACCAATTACTCCTCTTGCACGGTGCAATGTCTTTCCCTTGCTTTTGAAACTCATGGATCACATCTCTGGAATGTTCATACACAAATCACAATGCACAAACATCATTGTATGCTACAGTACATAACCAAGGACCCTTCTCTCTTACAAACAAGATCATGGTTCCTCAAATCAATTAATCAATTTCAGAGGTTAATCCCACACAATTTTAACCTCTAAATTCATCTATGATATCTATTGAAACAAAATCACATCTCTACCCCATTAACATCCCTTGGCCGAACACCCTAAAAAATAGGGCTCTCAATGCTTTCTTCAATCCAACGCTTCCACATGTGTTTTTATAACATATCCTTAGGTAAAACAATATTCTGAACATAATGGAATCATCAGATAAATGAAATCAAGCTCTAACATACCCCTATTAGGTCAGTCCGAAACATATACCCATTCCCCACAAATGTTATTTCAAGTCAACTCAAGTATACACACCTTGTTCTAGCCTTTTTCAATGATTTAAACCATAAAACAATTTCAAAACTCCCTCCCTCATGCTAGGCCGAATTGGACAGCACCTCCCTCTCTTGAGAGTTCCTCCAAACCATGGAGAAAGAGGAGAGAAATGAAAGGATAATGATGCTAGAACATACCTCTGGTGAAAGATTAACCGGTGTAGCGTGAACCGTCTTGAAATTCCAAGTGGAACGGCCAGGTTTCGAAACTGCCAGAGCTTCGCTAAGGAACCAAAGTGCACGGCTAAATGGGGGTGGGGGAGTCCTCTATTTATAGGCCCTAACTATAGCCATGTTTGGCAAAGCACAAATGCAAAAAGTCAACTTTTTACATTAACCCCATTCACACTTGATCTTGAAACTTTTCTAGCATACTCTGGACTATTTCGGAAACTTCTATATCTTCCCTTAAGTAAGCAATACTGGCACCATACAATGTGGGCCCCAGAGACTTTATCTGGCTTACTTTCTTCCGGTAGTCTCTCCCTTATCAGCTAAAATTACTGGAAAACTTCTATAAAATTCTACACTCATCCAAAAAATCCCAAATTTTTCCCAGGTCTCTCTATATATGCCAGTAGGATACCCTTAAAATTTTATGATTTTTGGACACATAGAACTCCTAGAATAAATTTCTAACCGAAAATTCACTATTTCAGGAAATAGATGATTCCATAAATTTTTGCTGCTATCTCCTAACCTTCTTCTAGACTCAGGATAATTTTATAAATTCCTCACATTTTATACTTATTTCCCCAATCCCAATCTAGAACATTGAGGTCTCCATTTATCTGGAATAATTAATTTTCAGCCAAAAACCGTGTCTGGATAAAAATTATTAAAATATTCAAAAATTCATTGGACATTTTTATGACATCAAAATCTCATTCTAAGGCTCACACACTGTCCTGGACACTCTTTTCTATTTTTTGGGATTTTACGGGAATTTTCGGGGCAACCAGACCTAACTGAAATCCAATTGTAAACTTTGCCGAATTCTTTCTTTTTACACTTAGGTCCTTCCCCTGATTTCACTTCAATTGTTGTGAAATCTCTCTCCCCTATACAGACTAAGGCCCTCAATTCATCCCAAATACCCCATCTAAACCTAAAAAAATGTCAAGGTACGACTTCCGGTCTACCCAACTGCCTTATCTAGGCCTAAGAATTTTCAGGATGTTACAAATACATAATATCCTATAATAGATCATCTAGCTGTCTTTGAAATAGCATGATCCGCATCACAGAAGCAGTCAATATTAGTATGATCATGATTTGTATACAATATACCACATCCTGGTGCTACTTTTAAGTAATGTAGAAGATGCTCTAATGCTTCCCACTAAGCAACAGTAGGATCTTGTAGAAATTGATTTAGAACACTTATCGAAAATGTGATATCAAGACGAGTTATTGTAAGATAATTCAATCTCCCAATCAATCGCCGATATCTCTTAGGATTTGCAAATGGCTTAAGAAGTTCATTATACGATATACTATCATCCATATCCAGAAAAGGATTAGGAATCATCGGAACACTACTTAGTGCAACACTAAGTTTCCCAGTTTCTTTCAGAAGGTCAATAACATATTTCCTCTGAGATAAGAAAATACCCTTCTTATTGCTCATAACTTCTGTCCCAAGAAAATATTTCAATGTTCCCAGATCTTTTGTCTGAAAATGAGAACTAAGAAAGGTCTTAAGTGATGAAATTCTGGATACATTAATGTATGTAATAACAATATCATCAATCTAGACCACCAAAAGAATCAACTATTCAGTAGTTTGATGATAAAAAACAGAATGATCACATTTACTCTAGCTCAGGCCAAACTTCTGTATTACCGAACTAAACTTGTCAAATCAAGCAAGAGGACTCTACTTCAAACCATACAAAGACTTCTGAAGATAACACACCTTCTCTTTCTCCCCCTGAGCAACAAAACCAAGTGGTTACTCTATATAAAATTTTGCAAGAAGATCCCCATTCAAAAAGGCATTCTTAACATTTAACTAATGCAGATCCCAACTATAGGATGCTGCCATAGAAATAAACAGGTGAACAGAAGGCAACTTGGCTACTGGAGAAAATGTTTCATAATAGTCAACCCCATATGTTTGAGCATATCCTTTAGTAACTAATCTAGCTTTTAGACGCTCTAAGGTGCCATGAGCTTTGGTTTTAATCACAAACACCCATTTACACCCAATCGCCTTCTTGCCAGGAGGTAGATCAATTAGATTCCAAGTACCAGCCATCTCTAGGGCTATCATTTATTCTTCCATCATTGCACGCCAACCCAGATGTGCTAAAGCTTGAGAAAGTGATGTGGGGATAGAAATAGTATCTAATATGGTAACCAAAGAGTAGGAAGAGAGGTCAAGCAATTATAAGACACAAAATTAGCAATAGGATAAGTACAGGCTCTTCTTCCTTTGCATAGGGCAATAGGTAAGTCATCTGAAAGATCAGAAGGGTCAAAATCATAAAGACCTTTAGAAGAACGAAAAGGTTCAGAAGTTTCAAAAGTAATAGATGTGAGATCTGGCATAATTTCTGGTATAGAGTCAAGAATAGGGTCAACTGGGTTTGGATAAGATAACGAAGTAATCATTGAAGGAGGATTATGAGTCTGCGGAGCAACACTCTATTCTCGAGGCCATTTCTGATAGTGATGAATAACTAATAGAGTTGGTTGAGATCCTAGTACTATAGTAAGTGCTTGCACTAATGGTTCATAGACCTCATACACCAAGACATTATCAAGAGCAGAAGAAGACTCCAAACGTAAAGACATAGTGATCCTAGGAAAATATAAAGTGAATTCATGAAAAATAACATCTGTAGACACAAGATATCGACATAAATAAGGGGAATAGCATTGATATCCTTTATGAAAATGAGAGTAACCAAGAAATATGCATTTAAGAGACTTAGGAACAAGTTTGGTTATCATAGGATGAATATCTCGAACAAAACAGACACACCCAAAGAGTTTTGGATTAATAGGGAAGAGTGTATTAGATGGAAACAGAGTGGTATAGGGGCTATGATCTGACACAATATTTATATGGTTTTTAGGGGTATTTTACATGTTAATAGCACACATTTACCATCAAATTGCATGATAATAACAGTTTATAGATTGAATGTCTCAATATTGCATTTTGATGAATTATGGGAGAAAATGGTATTTTATATTATTTATTTAATCCTCCACTTGCCTTGGCAAGGGTACTGTGTTCTATGTTTTTCAGGCAAGCGAATGAGAAACCGGAGCCCAAAATAGGAACCTAAGATGAAGACACTAGAGCTGGAAGTCCCAAACTCATGGAGTACTGATCTACCTACCAGGGTCACGACCCAACACTTGATATGTCGCGACCTAAAGACTTAATTGATGCTGTGCATTTTGGACCAAAGCCAGGCCCAGAAGGATTAACCCGAAGTGCAAGTCGTGACCTGGACAATTGTATGTGTAACGCCTTTAACTAGACCTTCTTTAGGTCACTTAACGTCCTTTAGTTTTCTAATAAGTGCGGAATTTCGTAAAAATTTAAAACTTTTGTTTTCCTTTTGTTTCCGATGGAACTTTATTTTCCAAATGTACTTATGGTCGTTATAGGTTAATGTAGGAAAACTATTTTCCATAATTCTCTTACTCTTAATAAAACAGTTTCTT
>JBAGKO010000002.1:2886240-2902498 GCA_037177275.1 Acacia concinna | reverse complement strand
CATGGCTTATAATATATAGATTTTGCAGTGTTTTGTGCTATCCTTCTCAATATTTGGCTTCCCCAAATAAACTCACTTGAACACTTCAAACTGCCATCCTATTTTAAAACAATTTAGATGACATTACCTTGTTCATGTATTCATTATGCAATTTGAATTGTTTAGGTATGAAAGAAGTCAAAGATTAGTGACAAGGTTTTGTTATAAGCTATTTGACATAACACAAAACTGGATTTTAAGAAAAGAAAAAGGAAATTACCAATTATGTGCAAAACTGAACTTTAAGAAAAGAAAAAAAGAAATTAGCAATTATGTGGCCGGTGATATGCTATTGAAGATATTTAGATATTGTACTTGCAAAATATGATATTTTCGGTCAAACCTAAACCATGTGGCATTTTGAAAGTTGTAGTTAACTATGGCATTGCTTAATTTACCTAAATGGGATTGCAAGTTAATTTCAAGTGCAATATCTAACTATCAAGTAAAATAATAAATCGCACTATCTCACAATTTTGTTTGGTTAATTTGATAATGTTCAGTTAGTTTCAGTCCAATCTATATATCTCATCTTGCTTATTGTTTTTTTTTTTTGAGTGAAATGGAAGTTATGGTAATCCTAAACTGTAGAAGAGTATGAACAACTGAGATTTACATGAGATTGAAACTGATTGAACACAATCACATTAGCCTCCTCTTCCTCCTCATCTTCTTCTCTAACCTAATCTTTCTCTCGCCTGCCAATCTCTTATATATCTTACACATTTTTTTCCTAGACTTTTTAACCGAGCTCCATCTACCAAGCTCTGTTCACCTTTGTTTTGATGACCAAAAAACATAGGTAAACTCAAGAAAAGAGAGATAAACAAAGTAGAGGAGGGCGTTGAACAATATGAGTCACACACCTACAATGACTATACTCAATCGGCCTGTGAATATGAGCAAGGGACCAGGTCTCTTCTCGAACACTGACAACAGGCCTGTGCTATCTACAATCTAGCTAGGAGCATTTTCGGAAGTAATAAATCTTTTGGATTCCGAAGATATACAATCGATTTCAAGAAGAAAGCATTATTTACTTCATTTTGTTTGGATGTATTGTATGTTTCTATGCTTTTTGTCATTGCCCCTTCAATAAAATTAAAATTGACAAGTCATCTTACCATATCAACCACCCATGTAAACAAATTTAACAACGTTAATGTCACATCATCAAATTAACATCATCATGCTTCGTTTTAAATTATAAAGACTAATATTTTGAAATAAAGTAAATTTGACTAAAACTAATATGACTACTATATTTGGTCCTTGTGGGCTATGAGACAATTCCTTACCAACTGGACTAATCTTTGTTGGTTAGACTAAAACTAATATGACTACTATAAATTATAGGGACCAAATATAGTATTAACCTATTTTTATATTATAATTTTTACCAGTTGCAGCAGATGAATTTGAGTATTCAACTTTAAATGAAAAAATTATTCTTATTTTCATAGATATCTTCTTTTTAAAAAAATAGTTATTTGTGTATAATGTGGCGAGAACTCAGGAAGAGCCATACCGCCATACCAATAATGACATATGACCTAATCGCAATTTTCTCTAATTTATGGAAAATTGTATTTAGGTCCCAACTAAAAAAAATATAATTAAACGGTTCCGTAAAATATCGTAATTACACTTAAATTCAATATAGTTATTAATAGATACTCAAGGAGTTATCAATGACAACTTATAGAAATTGTCAATTGAAATTTAAATGTAATTATAAAATTTTAGAAGATCGTTTGATTTTTTTTATTGGGATCTAATCAAAATTTTTTTAATTTATATTTATATGGGTTGGTTTGCTAAAAAAACAAAAAGATATGGGTTGGAGCACGAGTCTAGGTAGTAATCAGGATGTAGCTTTAAACGATTTTTTTTGTTGGCCAAGGATTTATACGATTTAACCTTTTCTTTTTCACTCCAATATATGCCAAACAGGAGTAGAGAACTTCTTGTTGCTAGATGTGTTTGTTTCTCTATTAGAACACCCAATTGGCACTTTTTCTAGAATCCCATGCATAATTGCGGGGAAAAATTTTTTTGCTACGTTTGGAGCGCCAATGGATTCCACTACAGCCATTGAACAAAATAGATTAAAAGTAAGAAGCATGATTTTTGCTGCTTCTGGACCGATTGCCATGGAAACTATTGAATATTTTTTTAAACAAAATTCTGTCCTTTTTATCCCATTTGCTCCTAATTATAAGATTTAGTTGATTTTTTTGGAGAGATTAAGGCAGTTAAAAAAGTCAACTAAATCTTATAATAAGGACTAGAGGTCATATAAATATCACACTATATTTACATGTAATAAGACTCCCTCTTGTTCTAATTATAAGGCCCAATTAATTTTTTTTGAGAGATCAAGGAAAGCAAAAGAGTCAACTAGATTTTATAATTAAGACAGAAGGTGGTATAAATAGCACACTATATTTATAAATAATAAGACTCCATTCAATCCTAATTATAAGATCGAGTTGGTTTTTTTTAAAGATTAAGGAAGCCAAAAGAGTTAACTAGATTTTATAATTAAGACAAAAGATAGTATAAATATCACACTATATTTACATGTAAATAAGATTCCCTCCAGTCTTAATTATAAGACCCAATTGATTTTTTTTTGGAAATATTAAAGAAGCCAAAAGAGTCAACTAGATCTTATAATTAGAACTAGAGGTAGTATTAATATCACAATATATTTAAATATATTTATAATCCATATATATATGTAACTTTTTTCATCATAAGTAACTTTTAGAAAATTTCAACCAAACAAGTTTTACTTTTGCATAAGTAACTTATGCAATCTTTATTTCAAACACAAATCAAATTACACAATATTACTTTTACTCCATCTTACATTAACTCAATCTTATTTTTTCAAAAGTACTGATTACAATATTTAATGCAGACACACCCTATACCTCCAAAGTACTATGACTATCTATATAAAAGGCAGATAATTTAAAATAAAAATAATCTTTTAACTATTATTTTTTGTAAAAATAATTTTTTTTAAAAAAAAATCATTTAAAAAAATTGAGCTAATAGGCACCCGGTTCCTAAAATGTCCACTCACAGTCTTTGATTAAACCCACATGTTCGAGAAGAAGTTTCTCTCTGCTTCAAATAAAGATGGGGTCATTTTATAAATTTGTAATCTTAGTTATTGAAATTAGCAAGGCAATCTTAAACCGTTGAATCAAATACCAGCATCATTTGCTTTCATCTCGTGGAGGCTGTTTCAAAAAAAAAACTCAAACATGAGTTGCAGATAGTGTCTGAGATGATTTTGAAGCTGTTGGTGTTTGGCTGTCCTGTTTAGATGTCTCAACATGTGAGAATTGAAAAGAATGGCTAAACTTGATTGAAAAATACATTTGGGTGAGGATAATGTACACGTAGTTATGTTTTTGTGTGGATTATAATCTCTCTATCTCTCTCTCTTTTTGAAAAGAACAATTCCATTAATATAAAATGAAGCACGTCTTTCTTTTTTCTTTTTCTTGTTCTTTTTTTTTTTTTTTTTGCTAACAAAATGAGCACATCAAGAGTCATTGAATACATCCCTATGAATTCTTTTCACCCATCAAATTGCTTGAAATTAAAACTGCTAAGAAAGTAAGAAATATCAGAAAGCAATGCATTTGAATTTGACCCGATTAAAATCCTTTTAACTGTCCAGCTAATGTTATTTATTTATTTATTTCCCTAACTTATTTAAATATAATTGCACGTGGTCTTATTTATTTATCTATATTTTGCACATGTTTTTGTTGTGACTAGGTTGGCACTGTGGCCCATTTATGCCTGGTGAGACCTATTGGTCAATCGGAAGCAAATCTCTTTATTGGCCAATTTTCTCATTATCTTTCATTAACTAATCTAAACTCTTCATTTGTATAAATTATGGGCATTCATTTTTTATTTTTTAAAATTCATTGATGAGATTTAAAGATGATGAGAGAGGATAAGGAGAGAAACATACTCTTGGTCAATCATATACTCCTATAAAATTTTAACAGTGTATTGTGTTTAACACTATATTCATTTTGAAACAGAAAAAAATATTCATAAACAGTTAAAATGTGAGGAAAGATGCCACCGTCATTATAAATATAACTTAATACCGTTACATATATGCATATACAAAAAAGAGTGTGAGCCCTGTTGCAATACGTAACAATATTAGATCAAATTTAAAGATGTTGACATTTTCACTCACATTTAAATAATTATGGATATTTCTGTGCACGACTTAAATGTAAGTACTGTCATATGCACTTTTAATAAAAATTCATGATTATTTTTACCCAATCACCCAGTAATGTGATAGTAATAGCTGATAACCCGGTAGCTCTGATTCTACTTATAACTCCTTTCGTTTTGTTTTTTCAGCAAAGATATTATATTGGGGCAACCTATTTGGGATATACTATCATACACTACGGACTAAATATAGAGATCTATCTCAATAAAGATATGAACATTGTTTCATCATATTATAAAAGATTAGCCACTTCCACTAAACATGAACCATGTAACTTCTCACCTAATTCAGGAAAAGAAAAAAGAAAAAGTAATCCTCTCAACTCACCTGTGAGGATCTCTTTGTTTCTGTCTCTCTCACACACAGTAAACTGGAACTAGTGATGAAGAGTGATTATTTGTCTGTTTAACAGTTATTGGGCCGCAGGGAATGGGGAGAGAAGAAGTGGGGTCCACTGTTCTGAAGCTCCCACAATGAACATTTAAGAGACACACAATATATATATAATTATATATTGCTCCCCAACCGACAACTCCAACCTTGGTCACATGTAGACGAAACAACGAGACTCAACAACAGACTCAGCTCCCCTTCACATTATTGGTTAGTAAAGTAGATCCTTGGCTCAAATGAAACAGTCATATCATTTGAGTCACATGCTGTCTTTAATAGTTAAACAAATTTATCAACTAGTCCATTTTTTTTTTGATAAATTAATTTTAAACCAAAATTATTTTTATCTACAGCTCATTCATATATTTATTGATGAAACAAAGTCAATGGAATTAGTTTAATAGATGAATGTTATTTAAATCCAGTGTTGATGAATAAACACACGGGAATACAAAAGTTTATCACGTCACGACCTACTAATGAATATTACTAGCTAGAATCATTTGCTTTTCTAGGAAATAATTAATTGCTTTATTTTCTTTACAATTGCAACCTCCTTGTACTTCACCCAATTGGCCACTTCCTTTTTATAAACAATATGGAAAATAGATGCTAATTAATCAGGCATAAATCATATTCGGAAATGGAAGCATGCATATTTTGTTTTCATTATCATCAAAGTTCACATGTAATTAACTAATAATCGTACTCCAAGTTGGATACTAGTTGCATTGTGGGTATTTCTTCAAACCAAAACTCCAATCTTGATTCATCACATTCTATAATCCCATCGGCTTATTACCATTAATAATGTCTATCAGTCTAAAGTCTAATGCATAGAAAGAGAATGATCCGTATAAAACAAATTTTATAACAGTTTTAAGGTTGGCAGCACAAAAAATTCTAACTATCTACATAGACGGCAAGCAAAGTTGGTTGAAATGGAAACAGTTTTTTTAATCGCTAAGCGATAAAACTCAAAACTTGTCAAGTCATTTTCAACACTGAGGCTTTCACATTATAGTAAAAAAAAAAAATTGAAGAGTAAGGGTACAAAACCAGCAAGCCAACATTCTACAATATATTTCTAGGGATCCATAAGAGGCAGAAGAATATCATATTCATAATACCCTGCTTCATTATGCATTAATTAATTAATTAATTAATTAATTAATAATTACTCACCCCACCAATAACGCTTCCACATGTACGTACTATACTAACACAAAGACATAATATATTCCCATAAACATAAAATATAGACAGAGAATCTCAGTATGTATACATTTGTCATCTAAATGATTGGATCTCATAAACCACGTAGTAATTATTTTACTATTCATAAAATTACCTAATTCCGGTTCTCTCATGCAGGGTAATCAAAAGGAATAGAGGAAACAGAATTATCCAGTAGATCCGGGTGTACGTAACCATAGTTACGCATCACTTGATTGTCTGCAAAATTAAGAGCCTTCACCATTCTGTCCCAACACATATCTGCCGTGTACCTATGATTGTAATTTCCACTGCAAGGCTGGCACCCCGTGAAGTGTGTGATAAACGGCCTCCTCCAACTTCCTCTACCGTTCCCTGCCTCCTTCAGGTACGGTTCCCTAACCGCACCGTAACTCTCACTCACCTTCTCTGCGTGACGCCTTCTCAGCCGCTCGTCCTCTCTCTCCAGTTCACTGTACTGCTCTGTAATATTCTCGTACGTTTTCACTATCTCCTCCCAGTAACCTTCGAAGTAATACTCGGCTTCTAAGTAAATCTTGTCCGCCCATTTTTCTTTCTCTTCTGCAATCAAGTAAGCGAGGCCCGTTTGATCGTCTGATTCTGGAAACTCCTTGTCTTTGAAGGTGGCTCTGAGGATGTGGCCCCACTTTTCGTAATCTGGTGTTTGTGGGCCCATGCTGGTCCACGCCTCTATGAAGTCCAACGACCACTGACAGTTTCTGATCAAGAACACGCCGGCGTTCAGTCCCGTCCAGCTTTTCTTTTCTTGAATCAGGTGGGTCCACCCGTGAACGATGAGGTTGTGATCCTTGTAACGGTGTAGAGGGAGCTTGAAGTCCATGTCGGTGAACAACGCGTCCGAGTCGACCCACCAGATCCACTCGGCCTCCGGGTGAGCCATCATGGCGGCCTTCACCACCGGATACTTGGCCCAGTATGATTTCATTCTTGGATGAAGCAGCGCCGCGTTGTAGAATATGTCGTAGCCGTGTAGACGACTGTAGTCCACTTTGTTCTTGAACAGTCTCAGAAGCAGATGGTCACCGATCGGATTCCGACAAGGCGAAGGCTGAGATCCCGTAACAATGAGAATCCTCTCTTGCGCTCCGGGGATGAACGACGGATGACGCGACAGCCACTCTTTTCGCTTCTCGTCCCAGTTCTTCATTGGTTTCTCCATCGTGTAGCCCATGTCGGGGTCATCGTAGAAGGTTTTTTCCGGCGGGTCGTCTTGGAGATCGGGACCATGCGTGGCGGCGGCGCAATTCGTATCGCCGGCGACACTTCCCGGAAATTTGAAGGATTTCAGTTTAGTGGTGACGGACTCAAAATTGGGGTTTGAAGAAGGGGCTAGGGCTATGAATGACCCAAAACCCCAAACCAGAAGTAGAGCAGAAAATGCTCCACCGAGGAAGAGGCAACCATCGGAAAAATAACTAGAGGATTTGCTTCTTGAACTGAACTTGGCCATGGTAGAGCTATTACTACATAAATGAGAAGCTTCAGAAGATACCATTTTATATCCGGAGAAATCGGAGGAGGATTAAATGTACCATGTTTGACGTCTCTTGTGAATCGTCGCGTGATGAGAACTCGTCGCCATGTGCAAGACTAGTTTCTCTGGATCGCAAATAATTAGAGACGTTGTGATGGAGAAAATCACAACCTGCCTGAAGCTGAAACAAGTTAACTACACGTCTGCACCACAGAGGAGGGTCTAGGGGTTGAAGAGAGCGAAGGAGAAGCTAATAGAGACGAAACGCAGTGTCGTTTATAGGAGAGAGAGCAAACAGTGAAAGGGGAGGCCTGGCTTTCCTACAGTAGTTACGCGCGTTAACGTCTTAGCAATAACGTTGGAGATATAGACATTGCAGAGTGTTAATGGCAATATGGACACGTGGAATTCTACCGACAGTTGGCCCCGCCGAAATTCCTTCCATTCCGTTCTAATGTTTAAACTCTTACTACTTTTCATGATAATTGACTAATAAATTAATTAATTAATTGATAATTGATTTGCATATCACAGAAAAGAAGTAAAGCAGTGAGGGGGTCATAAAAGAATTAATGCCAGCTAAACCAAGAATCTGTTATCTTTATCATTTAGTAGTAAATTAGAGGTTAATGTAATAGTAGTGTTAGTGATGTATATAAATTAAGTACCACGAGTTGAGTTGGGGAATAAAGATAAAGAATGATATAATTAATTTTGGATTCCGTGGCAATATCGGTCCACGATGAACTTTATTTAACATGCATATGTTTTGCCACTTCCATGTGCAAATGAATGATGACGGGTTTTCAAAGTAAAGGTGACATATATATATAAATCTAATAGTAGTAATATCTTTCAAATTAAACCAATTAATTCTGGCAGAAAAGAAAGAGAGTAAATAAAACTGTTTTAACGCTTTAACCTGTAAATCTCAAAGCAGTTATATGTTATTATCGAATGCAACAGTTTTAGCATGCGTGAGTGGAATGTTGGAGTAATGACTATTGACTATTGACTAAAGGCTCAAAAACTAGGAGGCGGTGATTATATTGTTGGAGTGAAGAAGAATTTATAACTTTTTAGGAACACATTTTTCTACGCCTCAAATTTCTCTGTCTTTTGAAAATAACATTTCAATTAAATTCTTCATCACGAAAATATGAAACCCCGTTTTACACTTACACATATGACGTGAAAAGAGGAGGCAGCGTCCCTCGTCTTTTTATAAAGGTGGGAAGAAAAAGAAAAATGATATCCTTCAATCATGCACTAATTTATGGCCCTAAAACAAGAAAAGAAAATCCACTAATGGACATAATATTTATGATATTAATATGCGCTTTCAAATGCTTAATCAGAGGAAAGCATTGAAAACATACAAGACCACGCATAATCCATATATATAGTATTAATTGTAGGCAGTCATGTATCTTTTTATCAGTATTATTGCCAACCATATTTATCATTAACAAAACTAGATAGCATAAGTGCGTGCTTGACCTCACGCAAAGGTTATATATACATTAAAAAGGGAAAATTAGGGGACAAATTCATTTTGTTCAAAAATAAAGGCGACAGATTCCTATTAATAATGAGAATGATCTGAAAATTTTTTTGGTACGGAAATTTAAAGCAGCATTGCCTTGTGAATTTGTATACATAAATCAACATTGTTCTGGTAGCATCAAAACGTGAGATGTTTTTTAACGTCAGTCTGTTATGCTCAGCAATAAAATTTGTAAAGTTAGATTTTTCTCCCTTAGATAAGATTTTAGTCTAAGTAAGTTCAAGCTTTCTTATCTCAATTTTGTTTAAGGATACTTTTTTTTAAAAATAAAGGTCCTTATAATTAGGACGGGCAGGCACTAACGGCCTGAAGTTACAACGACGGGATCGAACCCATGACCTCCTCCCACTTGGGAGATATCATTACCACTAGGCTACAAGGCCTTGGGTAGGGTCATTTGATCTTTGAAATCACCTCAATTGGATATTTGTATAATTAGATATGAATTTTCAAAGTTGGGTGAAAATTCTGTCAAAAATCCAAATTTCAGAAATATAATGATATGGTTGTAATTTGTGGTCCAACTAAGGATAAAGATGAAAACAATGGATAATAAAAATTGAGGAGCATCCATAAATTATTTGAAGACTAATGACAGTCAGTTTGAAATTTTCTGAGACAGTCGATATACCGACTCTATAGAAAGTTCAACCAAATAATCATTTTTCCCTTCTCTCTCCTCCCCAAAATTAGAAAAACCACAAAATCTCCTATTTTTAACTTTAACTTTTGAAACTATTTAACTTATTAAAACAAAGCCAAAAAAAACCACAAAAACCACTTAACTCATGTCATCCAAACAAGTTTCAACCCGCCTATCCCAATTGGTACTTGGCTAAGTTTTTTAAATATCGAAACATAAATTCAATCCTTGGCAGTGTGTGGAGAAGGTCTCATCATCTTAAAGTGCTTTTGTAAAAGTCTACAGTGTCAAGAGCCTACTGATAAAAGGCATTAGGCCTAAAAAGGAAAGACGAAAATTACATTAAAGTATCAATTAAAAAAAATAATATAAGAAGTTCTTACGACTTGTTATAGTTGCTCTTCAATTTATCATTCACAAGTTATAAAACTTTTTTACATTATTCCCCTTAACTGGCTTTGTGTCATTTTCAAAAAGGGAAAAAAAAAAAATTCGCTGAAGGACCATGGCCTATAGGCTACAGGTTGCATTACATTTAAATTAAGTGACTAAAGTACCCTTTACGATAATACGTAGAAACTAGGCTGAGAGCTTCAGTTTCTGCACTCAATTACCCTCATGATCTACCTGCTGTTGGTTCAATTATTATATTCCTCAGAAGAAAAATTTTAAGTTGCAGTGAATTATACAGTTTCTG
The DNA here is from genome assembly GCA_037177275.1 of Acacia concinna. Taxonomy (NCBI): domain Eukaryota; kingdom Viridiplantae; phylum Streptophyta; class Magnoliopsida; order Fabales; family Fabaceae; genus Acacia; species Acacia concinna. The sequence continues at coordinate 2,892,143 of JBAGKO010000002.1, read as the reverse complement.
AAGTCAATACTTAAGATTGAAAAAGAAGACACAACACTGAGTCTGAACGCAGCGGCTGATGCCTGAAGGCTACAAGTTCCACTTTTCTCAGAATCAGTCAGAACTCAGAATTGGTAATGTGTATGGATAAGGATTTGCTGTAAGCGAGCCACCTAATGCGATGATTTTATTTTCTTACGAAAAAATTCACACACGTCCTGTAAAGATGTCAAGCAGCCTCCTTTTCATCATGATCCAACACAAAATTAATAACAGGCCACAGAGAAGATATCCTCAAATTCCTTCAAGTTCACTTCCGTTTCCCTTGGAACTCAACAAAAAATAGAAACTTTTTCAATAACAAAGAGTATTCATATTACACAACATATGCTATACTTCTGAAAGAAGCTTGCTTCTACAAGCTGCCTTCTTATTATCAGTACACTTAATGCATAAAATCATATACGGAAGCTTCATGAGTTGACAGGTTTGAAGTTTGAACCCACCAACCAAACCAGATCATTAAAAAAAAAAAAACAGAGAAATGGTGGCGGGCTGCTCCAATACAATAATATATGTAAGCACGCCTCTGCCGTTCTGTTCATGAAAATGCAGAACCCAGAACCCAGAACCCAGAAAAAGAAGTTTATGTCTATAAAATAGGTGCAATTAAAGTTTGCTTTTAGAACTGGATTCTGCTAGAGAATGTCTGGCCAAAACTCCAAGAAGATGAAACCACGTCTGGGAAAATTCTGGTTTCTCCATCATCAGTTGTGACCTTGAATGACAAAGATTGACCATTCAAATACGCATTGGATTGCCAATTAGCTCCCCAGTTTCTGGACATAGCCATCCAACCAGTCTTTGTGCCTTTGATGGACACAGAAGCTATGGATCCAGCCCCTGCCACATTACTGATCATTACCAGCTCAAAGTAGTCTCTTCCATTCACAGTGAACCTCACACCTCCATGCTTCTTACACGGAACCCTGCAACCAAACAGACAACTATTAATTTCATCTCTCAAAAGATTCACAACAAGTGAATACCACTGATTCTGGCCAACTCGTGTACCTTTGGAACAAGACTGGGATGATGCCTCCTCTGTAAATACCAATCTTTTCCCAAGCTGGTTGGGCCATGTCAAAGTGCTTCAGAGGTGGGTTGCACCACCCTCCATTGTTGTTTGGAAGAGCAAAATTGGGAGGGCAGAAGTTAGTGGCAGTTATAGTTATAGATCTTCCTTTAATGCACCATCTTGCGTCTGTCTTATAATCACATATGATTTTGTAGCATTGTCCACAAGAAGCTCCATCATTAAATAAGGCCGTGCTTAAAGCTGCAGTTCTTGTTCCATACCCTGCTGAATACAGATTCCCATACCCACAAGCTCCTCCTGTAATAATAAAACTCAAGAGTCATATTCAGCTTTCATCTTTAAACAATTTATCAACATATCTTTAAGCAAACAACCTTAATTACTTACCCATTGTTCCTGAGGCATCGCTACCTCCATAGAAGGTGGCATGTCCTTGAGTCCAACCAGAAGCTGTGAAGGCTGAAGCAGTCACTGTGACATACCATAATCCCACGAGGCTACACAGAAGAACATAGTTGATCTTCTCCATTTTCTTGCTCTGTTCAATGGTGGAACCTTGATGAGGAAGAGAGTTGAGCATGTATTTACATGTATTGTAATTTCCAAGTACGAAGTGTGGCTTCCTTAAATAAGAGGTTAGATTCATCAAGGGCAGCGAAGAGCACATGTGAGTTCTGCTACAAGAGAGAACTCGGAGACAATATTTTTTTATTAAAATTAAATTATCTCTGAGAAAACTGCACAGAGTTCTGACCTTCATTCAATTATTCCCACGTTCTCTTCTATCACACCTCCTCACAAACCCACATGTCCATCCCAACATTAGAGCCGTGAATACATTAAATTCCGCAAGCCTATTTGGTCCCCTATTTTTTTTTTTTAAGAAAAAAAAGTCCTCCCCTGTTTTTGGTTATATCTATTACTCCGTAGTACTGTTTGTTTGTAGGCCAATTGTTAATTAATTATAATGACAGCCAATAAGTTGCAAGTAATGTAATGTAAGAAATAGTATACAGATCGTTGTACCATACTTGGTCACATGGGAGTATTTGACCCCATATGATAGAAAAGAATTTTTAATATGTCACTAACATGTGAGATGCCCTGTTTTGGCTATGGAATATAGATTGGCACGGGTTATGATATGCTGCAGCGAGCCTTTGATTGAGTCTTGGGCGGCGGCATTGTGGTGGCCGTTGGATATAATGATTTCAAAGTGTGTTTGAGAGATCCGAGATTAGACAGAGAGCCAGGCTGGCAAGTAGTGATTTTAAGAATAGGAAGCTAAATTGCAGGCGGCAGCAGATGTTGGGCGTTATTTTGTCTTTATTGATTGAAGGCATAACATATTTTTTTTCCTCATCCAAATCTTGCATTGATATGAGCTAGCCATGTTGTGATATTGTAGCACCGTCATGGAAGTCTTGGATTCAAGTTTCAATAATCATATTTTGTCACCAAGGTTCCCTTATTGGACGATCAAGATCCTCTTAATAATTGGAGACTATAGTAAGGAGGAAAAAGATAAGACAATAATCAAAGGGTAATGGGATAAAATTGTTCTAAAAGTTTTCACAATTGCCCTGAAAGTTTTGAAATTGACAATTTTACTCCTACTATTATCTCCGTCAATTTTGATTGTTAGTTTATTAAATATGTTGAGTTAACAGTTTACAAGTTATCCACTTTATCTTTTTAAAAAAATAAAAATTTGTCTCAAAAATCTATTTGTTATCTAATTCATTTTTTTAAAAAGTTAAATTTAAAATTTTTGAAATAAATTTTCACCTTAACAAAAATAAAGTAAATGACATGTGAACTATCAGCTCAATATATTTTGTCAACTGAAATTGTCTTACTTTTAAATTTTTTTAGGCAAAAGTACCCCTAAATAAAAACTTACAAGACAATTTTATCTCCAAACCCAAAATAAAACCCATTATCAATAGTAACATAGGCCCTCATAATCCTATATGTCTCTCTCTCCCCACAGTGTCTTGTTGTTGGGGAATGAGGAGGATTCACTCTTTTTTTTTTTTCCCCAAAGAGGAAGATCAACTTCACCTTGCTGGAAATGATTGGTATTTGAACCAAATAGTACTACATACAGTTTCAAATATAAAATTTAGTTAGTTTTTTTAAAAAAAATTTGATAAAGTTAATTAAATTACTTTAAAATATTTAAATTTATTTTTTTCTTCAAACTATTATGTCCAACTTAGAAACATGTATATCATATAATAAATCACTATATGTGATATGATTAAAGAATTTATTTATCTTTTTTAACTTTCTAAAAAAAATCAACTTGATTTTATATTTAGGATTATAAAGAGTATTTGATTAGATGGGCTTAAACATTTTTTGGGCAAATTAATACGTATGAATATAAATCTTCGAAATCAATTACTCCCAATGGCCTTGTAGAAGATGCTTTCTAAAAACAAAAGGTGATTCAAATTAGGGAAAATGCTGATTAAATACAAAATAAATGTCGGAACCCAAAAAAGGAGTTTAATTTGCAAAATGCCACTTTAGTCTCAGAGGAATCTAGAATTTTTAAAATTGGGCGATGTGATAGCGTGTCAGAAGAGAGAGACAGAGAGAGGCTGATAGAGGAGAGAGAATGATGTACTGATCAAATCTAACTTAATAATTTTGTTACGAGTTTTGTTATTTACATTACGAATTTAATTATTTTTGCTACCAATTATGGTAAAACATGTTCACTACCTTAAATACCTCAAGACAAGTTTGTTAATTTCATTACGAGTTTTGTTATTTACCTTATGAGTCTTATTATTTTCACTACTAATTATATCAAAATCCTAGGTTTGTATTTTAAGTTGGGTGAACACAATAGGTGCTTGTGTGTTTTGACATAATCAATATGAAATAATTAGACTTATAACGTAAATGACAAAACTCGTAACGAGATTAATAAGTCCGTCCTAATTTTGCATTTTAGGCTGGTGAACATGTTTTGATATAATAAAATAATAAGACTTATAACGTAAATAACAATTTGCAACGGGATTATCAAGATAGGCCTAATCAGCACACCACTCTCTCTCCTCTGCGCGCTGTCACATCATCCAATTTCAAAAATTTCAAATCACCTCAAACCAAAGTGGCATTTTGTAAATTGAACTCACTTTTTTGAGTTTCATATATTCATTTGGTATTTTAATGAATTTTTCATCCAAATTATAAGGTGTTTAATTAAAAAATAAATAAAGGAGGATGTTCCATTTTTACTCGTGTAATTATGATGTTACACAAATTACAAAAGAGAATGATCTTAGTTCACGGGCAAAATATCTTTAAAACATCCAGTATATTCAAGAGAAAAATTTTAAAATAGTGAATTTTTTTATTATTTATGAAAGTATTCAAATTTAATATTTATAAATAGAAATAGGCTTTTATTTAAATAAGTCTAGACCTGTAACAAATATTTAAAGCTTAAGCTTGTATAAGGCCTTTTATTTTCAAGCATGACAAAATCTTAAATATGTTTAAAAGCCTACTTAAAATATAAACATTGAAATAGTTTTTAAAGCTTATATTTACAAATTCATATATAACACTTCACGTTTATTTATAATTATATATTATATTTTAAAAGCTTAACATTCATTCTCTTTATAATATAAGGGTTTAATAAGAAAAAAAGAAATAATGAACAAGTAAAAAAGAGGAAAACTAATCGTTTGTTGACTAATGAAATATATTTTTTTAAAATGACTAAGCAAAATATAAAATTGGATTTTGCCAATTTTTACTTTAGGAGAAACTCATTCTAATAACATTATAATATTTCATTTGGCACAAAGATAATCTCATAACAATTATTATACTTTAGTGGCAACAACAATTAGGGGAGAGGATGTGAGTTAGCATTCCTATCTCCTGTGATTGAAGAGATGGGATATGAAAGCAGCCGGCTGAGTGTGATGACGATGAGATGTAAAACTTAATATTAAGGTCAAGGTTAAAAAACTTAAAATTAAGGTTAAGTTGGTAAATTTATAAATTAAATTATTTAGATGATATTATACTGCCTCTAGTCATTATTATAAGACCCATTTCTATCCCTTCTAGTATTAATTTCCTCCTTTTTTTCTTTCCACCCAAACACAACATTAGTCTCTCTATGTTTTTTTTTAATGAAAAGATAAAAATGAAATTAAAGCAACCAAAATTTATAAGTTACTTATGAATAAAATGTATGGATAAAATGTTTAAACGAGACCTTAAGAAAATATATATATATATATATATATATAGACATTGAGATAACCCTATCACTAATATCAGAAAAATCAAAAAAGTAAAGCCAAGATTTACTGCCAAGTAATATCAATGTTTGATGAAGAACCCGAATGAGGCTTGATGAAATATTTATCCACACAGTGAGTAGTTAAAAAGGATGGAAAACCATATTGTAGAAAGCATGTAGAACAGACCCAGAAGAGGGTAGCATGGTAGCACTTGGATAAAAATGTGATTCCTATCACTGCCTAATTTGGCCATAGTAATTGCTTAGACGGAGGGCTATTATGACAGGCGACTCTATGATAAATGTGCTTTCATGACTTCTTGTACTTGTTAAGTATAAAGTCTCATCGTTATGCAAAAGCAAACTAGAAGCACGAGGGAGATTTATTCTAGTAACCTTTCCTGAATGCTCGGATAAGGCAAAATCTTGAAAGTTGTTAGATTACTTATCTCGCTGATTATTGAGAGTGGAACTTCCATTTTATCAACATGCCGAGCTTCATTCCGTTTCTTCCATAAAGTATGAAGGCTTGCTTATTGTGAA
>JBAGKO010000002.1:2855888-2868343 GCA_037177275.1 Acacia concinna | reverse complement strand
GATTCTAGCCCCTTGTACTCAAAAAAAAAAAAAATTGCCTATTATACTTTGAACATGGAAACACGTAGAAGCTTAATGAAATTAAAAATATCCATGTAAATTTCAATTTAAAAATAGAGGAGTTTAAGGCATTTTTGATTAAAAAAAAGACTCGAAGATTTATGCAGTATTAGTAAGATTTTAAAATACGATTTTTTTTAACACTGAGAGAAACTATAATTATCAATTAGGCAACGACCACAAATATGATAGTGGAATTATTCTGCAAAAACAAGGAATTGTTAAAGGGAGTGATATTTTAACTCACACAATCCATCATGTTTGACCTGCAAACTATAGTGGGCTGCTGCTGGCCCTGCATCCCCATTTTTTAATAAATTAGTTGCAATATCATTATTAATTATAATTATAATAATAATTATTATTCAAAAGCAAGACAAAAACAGCCTGCGACGAAAAGAAAAGGGCCAAATAAGATTCAAATAAAACTACGTCTCCTCCACGTTCAATAGACAATTACGCCCTCAATCACATAATATGGAAACACTTAAAGATACTTATCAGCATAAAGAATACGTACGTTAAGTTGATCGATGCCCCATCTTGTCTTATTACCTTTAGAACACTAGTGATTTTCCCGGAAGGACAGTAATACTATAAAATGAAGAAACATATATAAAAGATTGGTCATGAATATTATATAATGACACGAGTTTATATATTTAGTTTTTTTTTTAAAAGGAAAAGAGAATCCTTTAATATGTTTTAGAGTGAAATATGATGATAGAGGAAACGAGAATCTCAAAATGAGACGTCACTGATCTCCAAATATTCCAAAACCCATGGGTTTGGTGGCCGTTTGATGAATGCCAAATTCGGATGCATTTTCATTTCTTTAATTTGTATATTTGAATGTATCGATTTTATGTCTTTAATTTATAAAATCGTATTGATTTACTCTTAAACTCATTTGATTATAATCTCAGGGAAAATTCAAATACTAAGTTAAGAATTTTAACTTACATAATCGTGTTTACTCATTTTTAAATTTTTACTAACTTTTTTTAGTTGATTATACCCAGCACCTTTATATATAAATTTCATGAGACTTTTTTTATGGGTATGATAAATTGTGAGTGTTGATTAATTTTTAATTATTTATATTTTAAATATATTTAAATTAAATTGTTGTTGTTTTTATAATTTAATCATGTACTAGTAAGATTTATTTATTAATAAAAATAAATTCTTAAGAATTTATATGAGGATATGAGTTTACGCCACAGTTACGAGTCTGTTTAAAAGCGTGGATTTGACACCACTTCATATCCTAATGATATAAAAGCTTCTTTTGTAAATGAGAAGGCATGGTTATTTTCAATTTTGCTAATAATCTCATGTCATTAATACATAACCTATAATTAAAAAAATAAAAGGAAAAGGATAATGGAGACTTTGGAGAGAGGATCAGTATCTAAAACATGTATGCAAGTGGTTTAACACTTAAAAAACGAATGAGACAGATCCCACAAACTGAAACTTTCCTATTAGGAGTGCAAAAACGGCAATACGCAATTCACAGCTCCTCTCCCTCCCACAAATCAAAACGACTCAAACTCCACAAAACGACCCTCCCTTCATCACCTGGCCTGGCAGAGTATATAATAACGAGCTTATGAATACGATTTGATTCACACAACAGACTTTAATCCCTTCACGTTCACAATCTTCTGAACTGTGTAGCTCTGAATTTATCAAAAACTCGTAACCAAACCGACCATTTCTCAATTAAGAAGCATTACTTATACCTGGTCACATCCCTCAGCCCCTCCCTTGATTCTTGGCGTGCGTCAGTGAACGTGCAAGAGCGTCAGATTCATTTATAGCTCACGCTCTCCCTCTCTCTCCCTCTCTGTAAGCTGACCTCTCTCTCTGTTTATTTAATGTATCGTTTTTTTAATTCATCGCATTCTTCCATAAGAAACAGTTGCCGCTGAACTGTTTTGTGCTTGTGCATGCCTCTCAGACGACTTCCCTGTTGAAACGTAGCGGAAAAAGTTGAATCGAAGCGTTTTTAAATGTTATTTCATTCCGTAGGTGTGCTGCCATCGACTTGAGTTCCGATAATGGGGAATTGTCAGGCGGCGGAGGCGGCGACGGTTGTGATTCAGCATCCGGGGAATAAGATCGAGAGGATTTATTGGTCGGTGAGTGCTCACCAGGTGATGAACTCCAATCCTGGTCACTACGTTGCTCTCGTTGTTACTTCGCCCAATCTTAAGTCCGACAATGGCGCGCCATTGAAGCAGCTCAAACTTCTCCGGCCCGACGATACTTTGCTTATGGGCCAGGTTTATCGCCTTATCAGTTTTGAAGGTGCCTAATGTTTGCTGCTGCTATACTTCCCTCGCGTAGCTTCTCTTTGTCACTGTTTTTTCGTTTACCGCGAAAATTTTTGGATCTGCAGATGTATTGAAGGAGCTGTCCGCAAAAAAATGCGTTAAACTCGGGAAATTGCTCAAGGACAGAGGCGGTCTTGACGTTCACATCAAACATAAAAACTCCAGAGCTCCCAACCCGAGTCCGAGTTCGAGACCCGATTTCGCTCCCATGAAGGTAAATGCTCTGTTTCAAATTAAATAGTGCATGCTAAGTTGCTAACCTAAGTCGCATAAATACTCGAACATATTTTTCATTCAAATGATGTAGTGTTAATAATCGAGGCTAGGCAATATTCTAGTGTGATGGATTCTTCTGTGGGGCGTAAGAATTCAGTAGGTGATTTGATACTGACACAGGGTGTGGAATCACGTTGCACAATGAAAGGCATATTTAATTCGCCTTTTACCTTAGTTTTTTTTTTAGTGGGTAAATTTATAGAAAACATTATCTTCTGAGCACTTTGAAGAACCTGATATTTGTTTAATAAACTACGAATCTCTAGGCTGATCTTTGAATTCCGTTCAGCCATATGTTTAGTCAAATTGGGAGGAATAACTAATCACATCATGAATGTGGAAGAGATTTGCGTGCCTTGTTATCGCACATTGATTCGGATGCATCAGGAGCATGCTCATCATGTTCTTTTGCTTTTGAGGACTAGATCAATCATTACGAGTGCATGCAATGATTGTTTTGATATGTGCAAAGCTATTTGATATATCTAACATGTCTATCCAAAATCAAGTTAGTAGGAGTTTGGTAACACTTTTATAACTATAATTTTGGCTCAAATTATGGTTTTAAAGGTGGAGTGATCAAACATCACTTCAAAACTCAAAATAGTTTGTAAGCCTTAAAATCATGGTTACATTCTTAAATTCTGCAGAACCATAGTTGGATAAGGAAAACCATACTTTAGATATTAAGATCATGGTTTTCCCTAAGCTATTTTCTAAAACCTTTTATGAAATTATTTTCCAAAATCTATCATTTAAATCACTTTTTTACTTTTGTTTTTGAAAATTATTCTCTAAAAGCTAATACAAACATTATTTTTAATTTAGACCAAAAATTTTTGTTGCGTGCTATCAAAACTATGCCGTCCTGATGATAAAAGAAAAATAGTACTGGTACTCGTATTAAATTTGTGTTGCAAGCTTGCTCAGGTACATGATTTGCACGCTAATTACTTCGTCATAGGATTTTGACTTCTAGGGTAATAGTAAACTAGAACCGTACGTCAAACAGTGCATGCTAGCTCCGTTATGATTATCCAAAGAATATTACTATAATTGCTTTTATTTGGTTACTTTACCACTTTCCAAGTTTCTTCACATTTCCACTTCAAGAGCACACACCGGTACCACCAAATTTTAAAGGGACGTCATGACGGTCTTTGAGCTAATCACTTAGGATGGCGAGGATGCTTTTTGTCAAAGATATCAATTTGGAATTCTCTTGGAAGTTATTATTTCATTTACAGTTTAGTTTCAAATTTTCTGTCATCTGACTATATTATTACTCGCAACAGTAACACACACAAACTTTTTAACCATTAGAGAGAAAAAGAAAAACATTTCAACAACATTAAAAGTTAAAACTCTGAAAGAAAATATTAAGGGATAACGATGTTACATAAAGTTGTGCTGCTGCTGCTCTGCACACTATTCATGAGGATGGGCGTGCAATCAAAATGAGAAGTCATTTTCGTTTTGCATTCAGCCAGTCACCATATCCCTCATTGCGTGCGTCTTTATCCCAATTTTTTTTTTGTTTTTGACCTGAGTGTCTTTATCCCAATTGAGCATAGCCATAAGTGGCCTTTATTTTATGTGTGTCAGGTGGAACAGGAGATTCACCGAATGGGAAGCCATGGCGGCAGCAGCAGCAGCACCACCACCACCACCACCATTGGCCACAAAGTTGTGGGAAGACAATATGGTGGTGGGCAATGGAGGCCAGCCTTACAGAGCATTTCAGAAGTTGGAACTTGAATGCACTATTCAACCCATGGTCCCAACAAAGCAAGCCGCAAACCAACCTTCTTTAGTTTCACTCTTTCCAATACCATCGAGGCATCGACCATATAGTGATATTTGTCCTTAATTCTTAGAATTTTAATTTCCTGGTATGATGATAGGTTTTGTGATGTAGCTCTCTTCAGAATTCTTAACTTCACATATCAGCCCCTTAACGGCCTAACCCATTTAGTGTTTTGTGTAATAGCTAGACTAATGGCAATATCCCGTCGTTTGTGAAATATTATCCTTTGTTCTCTTTTTGTTCAAGTGTGTCTTTTTTTGGGATTTGATGGTGAACTAGTTCTTGGAACTGGGAAGTCCTGCGGGCAAAGAAATTTAAAACTTAAAAACACATTTTCATATTTTTATTTTACTTTTTATATTTAAAATTACTCAGTCCTATACAGTGACTCCTATTATTTATCATTTTATTTTTGTCCTATTCTTCTAATCTTAACCCTTTATTTAATATTTTTTAAAAAATCACTCTGCATGCTCACGTATTTGCTGAAAACATGAAAATTCGTTAAAATAAAGGAAACTTTTTATTATTAAATTAAATATAATTTCAATTAATTTATAATAAAAGATTATGTGATCATATTTAAAATTACTCAGTGCCACGGAAGCAGGAGAGGCTAAGATTGTTTTTTTTTTTGGTGGCCCCTGCCCCTTTTGATAACTTGGTCCGTTTTCGTCCATGAAAAGAGACGTTCACCAATAAAAATGTTTTGGTTTAAAAGTGTGACAGTCGCATTTATTCCCACATGACCCCTGACCGGGAGTTGAATGCCTGTCTTGTGATCAACGTAACGCGGCTCACATTGTATTATATGGATCTTTAATATAAGATTTACTACAATTTCCATTACAAACTATATTTTATATTTAGAGGGGTGGTAGGAATTTTAAATTTGTGACGCACCATACCATGAATGAAAGACTAACAAAAGCAAGGGCTTAAAATCAAGAACTAAACATAATAGATTAAGAAATGAGCGTAAAAATGATTTTGAAGAAAGTGAATAGAATTAAATTCATATATTTGATATTCACAAACCCTTTATAATCCTCACACAGTAAATATCAGTGTAATAAAGCAAAAGTTTAAGAGCTAAAGCTTTTTATGGAACGATGGTCATCACTTTCATAAAGTGCTGTGCAAGCTAGGGGTTGGGTTTTCCTTTGAGTTTTTAAATCTATTTATGTTGGTCTAAAATCCATACGCTAACTAGGGGCTGTGTGAAGCTTCCCATCTATATATATATATATCATATCCTTTGTGAATGAAGCAAAGGAGAGACAAGTTAGGGTACAAAGACAAAAGCAAAGCCAATGAATCCACTGATCAAATCTCAGGATCCGACATGTTTTTGTGTTTCTCTGTTACTTGCTAGTGCTCACTCCACTATATATATATAACGCCATTCATAAATCTTAAAGAGATTTAGTTTGCTCATTTTGCATGCACGTACTTTTGCTTGAATAATGAGTCAATAATGCACTCACTTTTCCCACATTCTTGCCTTTCCGTCAAAAGCTTCAGGATCTTTGTTCTCAAATGTGTCTACCTCTCTTTTAATAATATGAACACATGCTTGGTGCGCCTACTTGCCTCTCTACTAGTCGTATACGACATCTAGCAGCCCAGCTTTAATACAAAAAGCTCCTGGTTTTCGTTTATTTGTCCCCAATAATTACTCTGTTCATTTGCTTCTTTTTTTCCTTTTGAAAAAAATAATGTCATTTCTGTAGCACTGGATTGGTGCAAGTCCTTCCACTGATCTGCACTATTGATCAACTTACATGTTACAACCAATCATGAAAAAAGGGAGTGTCCTCAACTATCAATTGAAAAAAATATGATTTAATATATATAACAGTAAAAATAATTAATATGTTGATCTTCTAGATCTTATGTAGACCATATTCTTCCTATTCCTCTCATCAAAAAAAAAAAATTCTTCTTATTCTATAAGCATACAAAAATTTCAAGTGCTCCTTAATCTTGGTTTATCAAATTGTGCGTAACTACTGCTAGACCCAACCTCCACTTGCCCTATTACCCTATTGTTAATTTGTTATTCTGCTTTTTTTTTTATTTGTTTTTAACAAAGGTGGAAAAAAATCCAACTCTAAGTACCTGGGCTCTAGCCTTGTAATCAAGGTCTGGATCTTGTATTGGACTGATATAATTTATTTTGGGCCCAACAGTGATATTATTTTAATAATATGGGTCTATGAAACCCCTCTTTCATTGGGGTAAAAAAAAAAAAGGGAATCCGTCTTTCGCCTGTCAGGCCCGAATGCACGGATCTTTTACGAAATAGCAGAATTACCCTTAACTTTTGACGTATTTTCAAACGCGCGCTTTTCTCTGTAACTATCATCTCAGGCATGGTGGTCACTCTACAATCTTCTCGTTCTGCTTGGCTCTTCTCCTTTTTCCTGTGGGCTTCTGCTGTAACCCTTGTATCAGGCCATGGGCATTCTTTATGTATGCATTCTTTTCCCTCTCTTTGCTGTCCAATATGATTTGTATTTAAAGATAGGTTTTCACTGTCGCTGTTAGGACCCGTAAATAGTAAATACTTGAACTTGAATGATATGGTTCCCAGTAGAAATTTTGTTTGCCAGGGTGCTCTTAGAATGAAATGGAAGTTTGGCTCATTTATTGTTATCTTCTTAACGAAACATCCCAAGAGCAAATGACAGGTAATTTCAATTGACAAGAGATAATACAGCCTCTGCTGACCCAAAAAATGTACGGCATAATTAAGTTCTCGTAGTCATTTCTAAGATACTTAAGCAACTGTAATCTTCTTATTCTTCTTCTTTTTAATAATTAATGCTACTATGTAACTATACCATCATTATTCCTAGTATTATTGTTGTTTGGATTTTCTGTTTAGCTTCAGTTGTATTCCAATTTCATATTCGTTGGGGGTGGATGTTGGCCTCTTCTTATGGAGTGCAAATCTTAAGCCATAAGCATTTTGCAGTTTATCTTATACTTTTGTTTTGATTCATCTATTTCTCTTCATTTTGTAGTTTTTAATCAAAATAACACGGTGCAACTATCACGGGGCTTACCTGTCGAGAACTCTCCTGGTTCTAAGCCTGGTGCTAAAGTGGTATGTCAAAGAGTTTATATACATGGACTACCAAGGTTCCAAAACCTGGGGAAATTTGCCCACTCCCTAAAGGTAAAAGTGCTGCACACAAATATAGATGTTCGCCTCCCAAACATAGAGATATGTTTTCACAGGTGCGTATGAGCATTACTACATGCCTTGTGTCCATTTGTTTACGTGGATGTAATCTGTTCATGGTCAAAGCCTGCCTTTTTGTTTTCCTGTACAATATGGGGCTAATTTGCTTATACTGGATTGATGTGTAGACATGATCAACATTCCATCAGGGTATACAAAAAACAGTGTCTCTTACGTTAAGTGTGTATTTGATTATTCAAGAAAAGAGCTTTCTATTATCTTATAATGCATGTATGAAAGATGAGACTTTGGAAAATAATAATTGAAGTTGGTTTCCACATCATTGTGTATCTTGTGCAGGAATGTGTCTATTAGTGTAGGGATGTGTCCACTCGGCCAGTGGGAGAAGGTTAACAAGGGTTCTTGGGTTCGGTCTATTTCTCCTTTTGACCACAAGATCTTAGATATACGGACTGGTGGTTCAACACTGGAAAACTTTGAGGTGACCATTGAAGAAGGTAAATCCCCTTAGGCTCATGTATTTGTTATGAGTTTCAGTTGTTTTTTAATAATGTGGAAATTGATCTCTTATAACAGTGGTGACCTTCAGTAATAAGATTCTTTTTACTCCTTTGCAGAATTCAATCTGTTTCGTATATTTTTCTTAATAATTGGAGTTATCTTGTTGAACCTGGCATCCTTTCTGAGCAAATCATTAGCCTTTTATTATAGTAGCGCAATGGCTGTTGGGATAATTCTTGTGATATTGATGATCCTTTTTCAGGTAATTGATTTATTTTCTTTGATTCTAATGTGTGATTATGAAATTTTTTTTCACCTTTAACAAGGACTCCTCTTTCCATTGACAGGGGATGAAATTGCTTCCAACTGGTCGAAAGAATTCTCTTGCTATATTTTTATATTCATCTGTTGTGAGTATAGCCTGAACCTCCTTTCTTTCTATCTCATATACTAATTAAGTATTAATGCAGGTGATGCAAATTTAACCATTATTTCAATCAGGTTGGCTTTGGGACTTTTCTCCTTCGCTATGTACCTGGTTTGATTCGTTCAGTACTTACAGAGTTGGGAATTAGTGAAGATATGTATAATCCTGTAAGTTGTCTCTATTCTGTTTGATAATTTGTTTCAACACATATGCTGCATAGCCAAGAAGTATTTTTCTTTTTTCTTCTGATTCTCCTTATTTGTCATTATGGTTATATTGACCTGGATTCTTTTATCTGTAGATTGAATGACTTTTTTGAAGGTTGACTTATAGAGGCCTTTGACTTTCGTATTTTAATATTTTATTTTTTTAATTTAATAAAAGCATCTAATTCTTTGTGCATCATAATTTCCCTTGCACCCAGGAATTACGATTTTCTTATTACTGAAGTCAGCATAGTGATGAATTAGCTTTATTCTTATGCCTGAGCGAGGAAATTTTTGACAACTCAACTAATATAGTTACTTCAGTAAATGTAGGGCTCACGCATAGAAAGTGCATGTAGATGACAATGCTTCTCCTCCTCCTCTTCTCCTTTATCAGTACATTTTTATAAAAGGCTCACCATATATCACTTAGTGGGAGTAATAAGACAAGGGCAGGCTGTTATTTAAGATACATATGAAAATCTGTCTGTTTTGTTAAATTTTTGTAACTTATCCTTGCATTTTGCAAGATATGGATTGTTTGTCAATTTTTAGTTTGGTTCAACTGTGCAAATATCTAGAATACTCTTAAGGAGCTATTCGCAAACATATAATGTAACTGAACTGGTTTTAGATAAAGTCAATAATTGAAATGAAATATATGCAGGAATCAAGGTAAACCTGACATTCTTATTAAGAATGGGACCTAGATTTTGGCGTATAATCATTTTGCAAACAACTTCATATTAAAATTAGTATTAATCTTGTTGTACAATGGCTTAGAGTTATTTGTTAATTTATTTATTTTTTTAAAGCAGCGATCATGTAATTTGGTCATTTCTCTCCTGGCTTCCAAAATGCGCATTAGCTAGCCATTTTTCTTTTCCTTTTTATCATTTGTTTGTGTTCCATATACAAATTCTTGAGCAATGTTTTTGAAGTTTTAATGGATAATTCATTTATTATCAATTTCAGTTGGCAATATTTGTTATGGCTTTTGTTGTGCTAGCTGGAGCCTGGTTGGGCTTCTGGGTTGTGCGTAAGCTTGTTCTGACAGAAGATGGGTCAGTGGATATAAGCACCTCTCACTTTGTTGCATGGTCCATCCGGATATTGGCTGTTGTTATGATCCTTCAGGTTCTTACTGTATATCCCCTAAGTTGCTAGGATCCCCTTTCCTGATATGTTATTTTCATGGTTTCTCACTTATGAGCACTCCATAGCATATTTGATGAGAACATATTTTACTTCCAGAGTTCCATGGATCCTATGTTGGGGACATTGGCATTATTATCTGCGCTAGTCCTCCCTTTGCTGAAGAGAATAACTAGATTGAGATTCCTCCGCCGCTTGCGTAGGTAAAGTCTGCCTTCATGAATTCTGGAGCTTAATTTTTCTTTTTCAGTTTTCAATATCTGCTTTTAGATTACTTCATAAACATCGGAGGGCGATTGAAGGAGCTTTGTTCTATGTATTTCAAGGGCACTGCATGCATTTTCTCGTTTTTTTTTTTTGGTGGTGGGGGATATTTGTAGGCTTGGTAAAAAATTAAAGTAGAATTTTGGGGAGTTTGGTGTTAAAAATTTGATTTATTGGGAGATTTTACATTTAAGCGTTCAACCCTAAGCTCTCTTACTGTCACTTGGGGAGTTTTTCCACTCGTGGGTCCATATGTGCTTGAATTTGCTACACAATTATTCTGGAATCATTTTGCAGGAGTTTGTTTAAATCCCCCAAGAAAAACAGAAGAAGATCTGAAGTTCTTGATTCACCAATTTTTGATGATTCACATGATGAATACATGTACAATATGCAAAGCCAAGAGGACTTAACATTCTCATGGCCTCGACGGAAAAATTTCCTCCTATCTCGGTGCAAATCTTCTGAACGAGGTTCAGTTCATCTCTCTTCTACTTATATTTTCTCATTGGAATTTCTTCTCTCCCATCCTTTTCTTGACTCTATGGGGAGGAAGGATGGTCATAGTGATATATGGTACTTAACACTAATTTTGTGCTTCAACAGGTTCCACTGGGACACCACCACCAAAGCTGTCAGACACATACCCTTCTACCTTCCACTCTACACCTGAGAGAAGAAAATATTCAGAGGCTGAGTGGGATGCTTTCACAAAAGAATCCACTGAGAAAGCCTTAGAAGAACTGGTTAATTCCCCTGATTTCAGTAGATGGTTAGTCACCAATGCAGACCGGATAAGTGTAACACCCAACAGCAAATCAACTGCAAGGCGGCATAGGTGGCTGTTTTGGTCTTGAGCCTCCTCAGCATTCTTTGCAAAATTCAGGATGACCTGGTTGGTTCTGGTTAGATGACCAGGAGGTCATGTACTTCCCTCTATTTTGAGGATACATTGTGACTCGATGTTGTAGAATAGGAAAACTCATTTAGTGTAACATTCTCAGTGACAAGTGGTGTTTTCCAATTAGGTAGATATTAGATATTCATGCTTGATGTTTTTTTTTTTTTTTTTTAAGTTTTCCTCGGCGGAGGATTTGAGGAATTGGAGTTTAATTTACGTTTCTTCCACGACATTAGGCCTTGGTTGTATACACAGAGCTGTAGGGTTAGACTTTGTAATATGAAATCGGTGGAGTAAAGGTTCCATTGTCAGCCTGAACAATTTTCCCCTTTCGTACGTATTTTATGTTGAAGTTTCTGTTTTTCAAAGTTCCAGCGTAAGCACGAGAAATTCTGAATTGTTAATCGTACAATGATAAACCTTATCCCACTAAGGTAGATGGGCTGCATAGATTGTACCTTATCTCCTAATAGATCCTTGGAGGCTACTCATTCATCATCTTAACATTTACAATAAAACTTAATGAAAGCGTATCATGAAATTCAAAATTCTGTTAATTACTTTGATCATCTTATATTAAAGATGAAGAGTAATACTTGCTCCGGACCTATTTATTAAAAACAAATGATAGTTATCTCAGTTGCAAAGGGAGTATGATAGGATACCACAGCCTCTTGTGGTCTATACGAGAAGGAAGCGTGTGGATTAACAATAGTTATTTGATTAGGTTCGGTTATTTTATGTAATCTTTGTTGTAAAGCTGTTATGTTGTTTTGTCTAGGATTTGATTTAGTCAAATATGATTTTATGCGCAAAGTATAAGAAAGACATCTCTCACATACTTATTCTGTACTCCGCAATAAATCACTTATAAATCATTCTAAACGAGCACTATATCAGTTAGGATATTGTCCTTATCTTTTCCTATCAAGTGTAAGTTTATATAAGATAAGTTGTTCGACTTATTGTGGATATAAAAGTATTATTTAGAAAACAATTGTCTCGTCTTAGAGTTTCAAATATTGGCTCTATTCTCTCTTTTTCTTACTTTGTTTCCATAATCTATCATTTTGATATCAGAGTCTTAATTTATGAATCAAGGTGTAACTATGGGTGCCAATAAGAAAAAAACAATACTCCACAAGCTTTGCTAACCCTAATGAAGAAGAATAATCTTCTAAACTTCGTACCTAAGAAAATTCAATGACTAATGATGAGATGTCACAACAACTAATTTTCAATGTTAGTAAACTCCAAAGCTAGATGCGGAGGAGATAAAGAACAAGAAAAAACCATACAGATCGG
>JBAGKO010000002.1:2841617-2855788 GCA_037177275.1 Acacia concinna | reverse complement strand
GTCCCCATCTCAGGCTCCATTTTGGGCTCCGGTTCCTCCTTTATTTGCCTGAAAAACATAGAACAAAGTACATTTGTCAAGGAAAGTGGATAATTAAATAAATCATATAAAAATAACCAATTTTCGCCCATAATTCATCAAAATGCAAAGTATAAACAATTCATCTATAAAGTACAAATACCATGCAAATTGAGAGTAAATACGTGCAATTAGTATGTAAAATACCCTAAAAAACTATATAAATATTGTGTCAAATCACTAGGCGATGAGAGATTCTCCAAGAAACACACAATAACCACCAATCAAACCGTAATCGTCGGGACACATAGCCCAATCAGCATATGAAAATCCCTGTAAAGTAAGGTGAGTACTCGATTTGATGTGTAACGCTAAATTGCTTGTTCATTTCAAATATCAAAGGATTCTTTTCAAAGCACTCCAGTGTATATTTGTCGATGACGTAGGAATTGATTGAGTTTATTGACTGAGAAAATGATATATGGTCTTGTGTTAGTTAAGTACTGCAGTGCACGAGTTGCTTGTCTGTAGATTGTTGGATCTTGTATTGGGATTCCATTCTCCTTTGAGTAATGCTTATTTACAACTATTGGAGTTGGTACTGTTGCGCAATTAGTCATATTGAATCTGTCCAAAATGTTCTGGATATAACCTTCTTGCTTTAGGTATAGCCTTGTTTCATCTCTGTAAGCTCTGATCCCCAGAAAATGATGTAAGTCACTAAGATCCTTTAAGGCAGAATGAGAGTCCAGTTGTTTTACAAACAATTCAAGTGCTTTTCGGGAGTTACCTATTATAATTATGTCATCTACATAGATCATCACAAACATGATAAGTCCTTTGTCCTTAAGGAAGAACAATGTTGAGTCACATTTAGAATTACTGAAACCCCAGCTCAGTAAGGTTGTTCCTAGCTTATCAAACCAAGCCCTAGGTGCTTGCCTTAGACCATAAAGTGCCTTTTTAAGTAAGCAAACATGATTAGGAAACTTGCTTGAAACAAAGCCTTCAGGTTGCCTCATAAGTACTTGCTGTTGTAATTCACTATTTAAAAAGGCATTATTGATGTCCAATTGCCTTATCTGCCACTCAAATGTAACTGCAACTGCTAAGATAAACCTGAGAGTTGAAGCCTTTAATACAAGGCTAAAGGTTTCTCCAAAGTCTACTCCAGGGCTTTGTTGAAACCCTTTAGCCACAAGTCTAGCCTTAGTCTTGTAGCTTAGACTATCTGCACCAGTTTTAACTTTGTAGACCCATTTATAACCAACCAAGTTTCCTTATCCATGATATGGAACTAGAACCCAAGTGTCATTTTAGACAAGTGCATTATATTTAGCCAGCATAGCTGATTTCCGATCATTGGAATGTAAAGCATCTCTGACTGAAAGAGGTACCTTCGGTATTTGTAGACTAGTGATGGCAACATCAACATAAGGTTGTTTCGGTTTATGTATCCCAGCTTTACTTCTTGTAGTCATGTGATGAGTAACAGTAGCTGGAATGACTCCTTGTGCAGGTGAAGAAGTGGTAGGGTGTTCTTCTGTTTCCTCCTCTATCTGAATTATATTATGTGGTGGCATTATATTGATCATTAACATGCATGGAGTGTAGAGATGGCTCATTGTTTCCCTGTTCTTCTGTTGTTGCAGTGACTGAATTGTGGTTTGAGCCAATATTGGTAACAAGAGGGGCAAAAATTCTGTCAACTCTAGCAGCATTTGGGTCTACATGAGTTGGGTAAGGTGTTGGCTTGAAAAATACTCCTGGGTGCACTATTTCATCAAGTAACTTCCTTTTGTTTACAAAACCTGTGGAAAAAGGAAACTTTCCTTCATTAAAACATGTTTGGAAATAATAACTTTTCCATTGGAGTTTAAACATTTGTATCCTTTGTGTGTACTGTTGTAGCTGATGAACACACATTTGGTGGTTCTGAATTGAAGCTTATGCTCATTGTAAGGTCTAAGACAAGGATAATAAGCACTACCTAATATCCTTAAATGATCATAATCAGGTTGTTTGCTAAACAACTTATAGTAAGGATTAAGTCCCTCTAAAACAGGGGAAGGTAACTTGTTAATGAGTTCAGTGGCCCCAGTAGAATAAAGGCATTTTGGCTTGAGCTAAGAGAGTCAAACCTGTCTCAACCACATGTCTATGTTTTCTTTTTGCTCTCCCATTTTGTGCAAAAGTGTGAGGGCAAGAGTGTCGAAATAAAATCCCTAATTATTGTATGACTTTACTAAAACTCTTGTATTCACCTCCCCAGTCACTTTGAATAGCCTTAATTTTTCTTTCAAACTGTTTTTCAACAAATGCCTTAAATTGAACAAATATAGGCAGAGGTTCATCATTGGTTTTTAAAGGATATATCCAAGTATACCGGTTGTAGTCATCTAGGAATAAAATGTAATAGCGAAAACCATTTATTGATACAAGTGGTGATGGTCCCCAAAGATATGTGTGTATCAAATCTAGTGGCTTTGAAGCATATGATTTTGACAATTTAAATGGTAGTGAGTGTGATTTACCAAATTTGCAAGATTCATAGAAAGGTAAAGCTTTTTCATTGCTATTGGCAATCTTGAGATTACATTCACTAATAATTTGATCTAATATTTTCTCATTTGGATGGCCAAGTCTACAATGCCAAAAACTCTTACTAAAATTCCTATATTCAGGTACTGAACAATCATCTTCTTCATTAGCAAAGAAAATAAGAGCATCACTTCCATCCTTCTTGCGTCAACTACCCGAAACATACCACCTTTAGTTGCTTTTCCCTGTAACATTGTCTGCCTTGTTGCTTGTTCCTTCACACAAACACCATTTGAATTAAATATCACATTAGCATCATTATCACAAGCCACTTTGTACACACTCAAAAGATTCTTCTTGATTTTAGGAGCATATAGAATATTTTTAAGTTTAACTTTCTTATCAAAGACATTTTGAACTATAGATGAACCGATATTTTCAACCCCTAGCTTATATCCATTACCAACAACAATATTCATCTTACATGAAGGGCTAGCTGTGGTTTCTAGCTTGCCCAAGTCCTTGGTAAATGGCTGGTGGCTCCACTGTCCATATACCAGGCATCATCATCTACCATCTCAAGTGTAGCCTAATAAGCAGCATCAAAATCACTATTAGAGCAAGAACCTTTATTGTTTTCAGTAGTCCTCTTACTGAGTTTTACAAAACTTTTATCAAAATGATAAAAGCATGTCTATCATGTGACCAGGCTTTTCACAAAGTTGGTACTCTTTGTATTCATCATTATTATTACTACTGTTGTTGTACCTTCCAGGGCCTTTGTTGTTGTTAAATCTGCTACGGCCTCTTCTTCCTCTGTTTCCTTTCTCACGCCAATTATTTTTGGGAGTAAAAGTTTCTTCAGACCTTGCATAGTTGACAGGAGTGTTACTTAGGGAGAGCTGTGATAACTTATTCAATTGATCCATTCTACTTTCATAGGTATACAGTGAAGTCTGCAGCTCTATCAAGGTGAGATCATCAACACGGTTGGACAGTTGAACCATAATAGGATTATAATCAACATCAAGCCCAGCTAAAGCTTGAATCATGAGATATGGAAGCTCGACTGAGCTACCAATAAGTATGAGTTGCTCACTCAATCATTTCAACTTAGCAAGATATTCATGCATTCTCATATAGCCCTTCCTTATGCATTGCAGCTCAAATTTAAGCATTAACAGCCTAGATGTAGACTGTACACCTGCTATTTGCTTTGCTGCAGACCAAAGTCCGACTGAGGTGGACACACCAGTTATTTCGAATGATATTTCAAGGCTCATAGTATTAAGGAGTCATCCAAAAAGAATTTGATCAGTTGACTCCCATTCTTCAAAATCAGGGTTTGGCTTAGTGACTTCATTCTCCTTAATAAATAGAGGAGGATAGCCCTTGGTCCCATTAATGAAGCCTTCCAGCTTGTAGCCTCTAATGATAGGCATCACATGCATCACCCAAATAGAGTATTTTGTCCTATCCAGCTTGACAGAACAGACCTGGGGAAGTGAGGAATTTTTCTCTGTCAGCTTAGCCAAAAAGGAACCAGACACAGTGGATCCAGAGGAAGAAGAGACAGAAGAATTTCCAGAGGATCCAGAAGAATTTCCAAAGGATGTCATGGCTGCCAGCCTTTCAGCTTTGATGCTAAGAAAAGCTTTATAGAATATGATAAGTGTGTAAAGGCGTAATCAGCCCATAGGTTACTGTTCATTATATAGGTAAGGTAAAAACCTTAGATTACATATGAGTGTGACACGTATACAAGATTGTACAAAATAATGTCAGAACAAATGACTCTAACAAATGAATGGACCTATTATTAATGGGCCTATAGGTATTGGGCTTTAGTTCTTTAACAATAATAAATTGTTATTAGCGCAAGGATCTCCAAATACATATTGGATGCGCAATCTTTGCATATCTCTGAAACCAAATACCAATCATAGAGAAATAAGGGCCTATGTTATCATTGTGGGGAGAAATTCTCTCCTAGTCATCATTGCTCTTCAACTTCACTGAAACTGATGGAAATTCTGGAAGATATGGGATACGAGAATATGGAAGCAGAAGATTATTTGAATGACAATGTGGCTAAAATATTGTTACTTCATAAATTGTCATAACATAAATTATCTTGTTATTTTAATGTTCATGCATGTGTCCATCAATTATTATTGTGGGGTCAGTTACAACATGATATCTTGTAATTGCACGTGTCTTACGTGCCTTGTTATTCTTTTCGTAGTGGGGTAGGGTAGTTCTTTTAGCATGTTTGTCAGTTAGTGCATGTAAGGACGTTGTGGTTTATTTATAGTCACTGTGTACTCATAAACAGATATGAATGAAAATTGTATTTTCTCCCAAACCTTCTTCTTCTTTTTGTTTTTCTCTTCCTCTCAAAGTTCTGGACCTATCAAATATCTCTTCACGCTAGTCATGGAAAGAATTCAACCTCTACTATGAAAGTGAGAGGTATACTTCAAGGAAATCCTGTGTTGATCCTAATTGACAATGGATCAACCCATAATTTTGTTTCTAAATGACTCGTGACAAAATTGGTTGGTGTTCAAGTAAGGGATGGAACCATGGTATATTGTGATTCAATTTTCCAAAAGCTTGAAGTTAAAATACAAAATTTGAGGATCCAAGATGAGTTCTTTCCATTCTTAATAGGCAACGTTGATGTATTACTTGGGACTAAATGGTTGGCATCCTTAAATACAGTGGAGGCTAATTGGCAGAAGATGTTCATGGTATTTTGGGTTAACGAACGTCATTATAAACTCCAAGGAACTCGTCAATCAAATTTAGTTCCATCTCTTCGAAGTACTCATGTGGCTATTCAAGTATCTTCTAATTCCTCTATTGCTCAACGTAATGAAGCACTTATACATTGATTTGAAATATTAGAAGCATTATTGCAAAAGCACCCTTGTTTTGGAAGAGCCTCACAATCCGCCACTTTTAAGGGATCACTCACATGCCATTCCTTTATATCCAGATGCGGTCTTTACTAACATTTGGCCATATCGTTATCCTCATTCACAAAAGGATGAAATAGATAAACAAGTAGCATAGTTGTTGTTGAGCAAGGGATTTATTGAACCAAGTGAGAGTCCTTTCAGGAGTCCTGTTCTCCTTGTTTGAAAGAAGGATTCATCTTGGAGGTTCTGCATATATTACAAAAAGCTGAATCAAATCACTATAATATATAAGTACCAAATTCCAAACATATATGAGTTATTGATGAATTATATGGAGCCAAGTACTTTTTAAAGATCGATTTAAGGTCTAGATATCGTCAAATTCATGTCAAACCTAAAGATACTCCTAAAACAACATTTAGAATGCATTTAAAACACTATGAATATGTAGTCATGCCATTTGTACTTACCAATGCTCTTGCTACATTTCAAGTTGTAATGAATGACTTGTTCTCACCATATCTCCATAAGTTTATCTTGGCCGTCTTTGACAATATCTTGATCTTCAATAAACATTCGATGATCATATGACTTATCTACACACTATGCCCTATATCTTGAATTAGCAATAATTCTTGGAAAAACCCAAAAAATGAAACTTTTTGTAGCTTGAAGTTTCATTTTTGGGTCATATCATATCTAAGGTAGGAGTAGTAGTGGATCCATATAAAATTATGGCAGTAATAGATTGGCCACTCTCTCAGAATATTTTTGAATTGCGTGGATTTTTAGGCCTTATAGGGTATCATCGTTCGTTTGTCAAAAACCATGGCAATTGGCCAAACCCTTGACTGATATGACGAAGAAAAATTCCTTTATATAGACTAATATGTCAAAAATGGCCTTCTTACTTCTGAAAGAGGCACTCATTAAAGTTCCTATTCTTCAATTACCTGACTTCTCAAAATCTTTTACTGTGGAATGTAGTGTTTCATCATAAGGAATTGTTGCTATTTTACAACAAGAGAGTTATCCTATCGCTTTCTACAGCAAAAGGTTATCATAATAAAAAAGGCACAAATTTGTATATGACAGAGTTATTGGCATTGGTGTCTGCTTTGCTAAAATAGAAGCATTATTTATTGGGGCACAAGTTTGAAGTTCATATAGATTATAATATCTTGAAATAGTTGTTGGACCAGCACAATACCACCCTTGAGCAGCAATGACTCATGCTAAAATTACTTCCGTTTGATTTTAAAATTTCATACCAAGCCGGTGCTTCAAACCAAAAGGCCGATGCATTATCTTGCTATCCTTATTCTACATATCTCTTTGTTCTAGCAGTCCCACAAGCTTCTTCTCTTTATAATCTTCCAACATTATTGCAACAAGATCTTTATACCTCTTTTATTATAGATGCATTATAGTCTGGTCAGTCCACAGTATCTCACATTTCAGTGTCAAGTGATTGCTTATATTACTAAGATAGACTGGTCATTCCTGCCAAATCTGACCTTACTGAATTGCTAATCATGGGGGCTCATTCTTCACCTTTGGGAGGTCACAGGGGTGTGCTAAAGACACTCAAGCGATTACAACAACAATTTTATTGGCAATACATGAAGGATGAGGTAAAGGAGTTTGTCACTAATTGCCTTATTTGTCAGAAAAATAAATAGCTTCCCTAAGCACCTATAAGTCTTCTTCATCCTCTAGACATTCCACAACATATATCAGAAGATATTTCTCTTGATTTCATCATTGGGTTACCCAAATCTAACGGTTGGGAAGCTATTCTAGTGGTTGTTGACAGATTGAGCAAATATGCTCATTTTATTGGGCCACCTCGTCATTTCACAACAAAGACTATTGCAAAAACTTTTTGCAAATAAATAGTAAGGCTTCATGGTTTCCCTAAATCTATCATCTTATATTGAAAAACTATTTTTCTTAGTGCTTCCTGGCAAGAACTCTTCAAGCTTAACGGAACAAAGCTGAGAATGGGTACCACATACCATCCTCAAACAGAAGTTGTCAAAAAATGTTTGGAAACTAATCTTCAATGTTTTTCACAATATTATTTTAAGCATTGGGGAAATTAGTTACACTGTGCAGAGCTATCCTATAATACTGGCTATCACACTTTTTTAGACTCTACACCCTTTAAAATTGTGTATGGCCGAGAATTCCCTTCTTTAGTTCCATTTTAGCAATTAACTACAAATCTGGCTAACTTAGAAGATTATTTAGAGGAGAGGGATGTGGTCCTTTCTAAACTATTGTTGGCACAAGAGACAATGAAGCGATATGCAAACTCAAATAGAAGGGAGCTTGAATTTCAACCTAATGGTTTTCTTAAAGATTCAACCTTATAGACAACACTCTCTTGCTAAACGACGTTTTAAAAAGCTTACTCCTAGATTTTGTGGACCTTATCCGGTGTTGCGCAAAAATAGGATCAGTAGCCTATGAACTACAACTCCCGTCTGATGCCCGTGTTCATCCTAATTCAATGTTTCGTTACTCAAGAAGGCACACGATTGTACATCCTTGCCGTATCTTACTCCTCTACCTATTTCAGCAGACTGTGAATGTCACTTGGAACTTGAGGAAGTACTATCTTCCAGAATTTCCAAACAAACAGATTCTCACAGCTACCAAAAGTGGAATTACTGATCAAATGAAAGGGACATCCATATAAAGACTGTAGCTGGAAACCATACGACTTGATTGCATCTTAGTTCCCATCTTTCCGCCTTGAGGACAAGGCGACTTTCTAGGGAGTGTAATGATAAGATAACACAGCCTCTTCTAGTTTATACCGGAAGGAAGCGTGTGGATTAGTAGTAGTTACTTAATTAGGTTCAGTTCTTTTCCATAATCTCTATTGTAATGATGTTATGTTGTTTTGTCTAGGATTAGGGTGTGGTTTATTAATTATAGCAATTTATATCAATTAGGATGTTGTCCTTATCTTTTCATTAGTCAGTTATCAAGTGTAAGTCTATATAATATAAGTTGTATGACTTATTGTGGATATGAAAGTATTATTCAAAAAACAATTGTCTTGTCTTGTACTAGCTCTATTCTCTCTTTTTTTCTTACTTTGTTCCCATAACCTAGCAGAGCACTACCACATATAGGAGTAAACAGCTCAGATATGCATTTTGACAAGTGGAGCATTAATTATAGTAGGGTTAAGGTCCAGATTTGCTAATGAAGTTTTTCCCGAAGGGCGCCTAGCACAAATAACTTTTAAAAGGGGCAAATATATCAATGAATAATTAAAACTGAACAAATCTACCAATGAACAATTTAAAATGGGGCAAATAAGACAATTAAAATGGTTGCATCTTCATCATTGTCGATAGGAAGATGTAGACAGAGGATCGTGGTTTGTGTCAACCCTGTCATGATCACAAAATGATGGTGTTACAATAAACTCATATGGGAGGTTATATGGATGTCCATAATACTAGCAGGTAAACATTTGAAATTGAAATTGGTAAGGTTTTGGGTGTGTGCTTAGCCGAATCTGTTACTTTTAAACCCTCAGCATTTCAAATTTTCGCTTCCCCTTCTGTTTGACTCTTGTCACTAAGGAATTTGATCATTACTTTGTCACTTTTTAGGATTTACGATCAATTTTTCCTCTTTTCTTTTTTTGTTAACTTATCTATTTTTCAAATAAATAACACACAAATACTTTTTGCCACGTTTAACCGTCATTGATCATCAAATTAATGGGATTGTGCTATGTGCACCACTTTTAATTGTTTATTGGTATATTTGCTCAATTTTAATTATTCATTGGTAGAGTTGTCCTTTTAAAAGTTATTTATGCCAGGCACCCTTAAGGAAAAACTTCGTTGGCAAATCTGCACCTTAACCCATTATAGTAATCTAGTAAGTTATTAAATATTGATTTCTTTTCGCCCAATAAAATATTGATATCTACTTGGGATAATAATTTGTGTTTGAGTCAAAAGCTTAATATATACTTCACCAATTGCCGACGGGAAAGCAACCCTCTTAACTTTATATCACAAGTTCCTTCATATTTTATCATTCCACTTGATCAAACCTTCTCAAATCCATCCTACCTCATCTCCCTAAACACTAGACAGAATTTGACAGTAAAATCATCACCTATGACACACAAAGGACATCTTTCAGATTGTGTTAGTTGAAGACACCTGTGAAAATGACTACAGATTCATTATACCCCAAACAACGCAAAACAACTAAAGACCTAAAACCAGTATCATTACAGCTGAGATTCAGTTATTAATGCTCATTGCCAGAAAGGCAATATACATCTGGGTCCGGGAAACAGAAGACAGAAACTTTGATAAAAAAAATTCCATATAATATAATACACAAGATGCAACTGATCAGTTAGCTTAGGCAATGAAAGTTCAATCTCATTTATTTTCAATCAAGGAAATCATGCTACAACTCTCTTCCTCCAAGAAAAGATGGGAATGGAAAAAAACTGCATCATTCTGAACTTTAACCAAAAAAATCATTATTCATCAGCTTTTGGGGGGCCCTTCCACTTAAAGTTGTCCGAATACGATTTAACCTGCAACCAGTCCACAAGCAAACGCTTAAGCAGGAATATAAGCTTTTCAATCCAAGAGTAACTTTATCATCATTAACATGTATAGCCACTGGGTTTTCCAGATCACCATTAATCTGCTGGTATACCTCCATTCAATATTTTTTTGTCGTTTGGGGGCGTGGGGAATATTTAAATAATAAGAAAATAATATAACATGATCAACCACACCATTCTCAAAAGGACTATATATATAGAAGAATCCCAATATATACCTTAATGCTGGTTTGAAAATTTCATGGTAAACAGAACCCACAAGATACTTTACCCCATATAAAATCATAAGCCATGATTCAGATAAAACCACCGCCATAAAAATTGCTAAATCATAAATAGAAGAGGAGAAAGAAGCTCAAACCTTCAGCAATGGTGTATGACGCTTCTTGACCTGCATCAAGTTCCGAGATCTCATAAATAAAATCAAAAAAATCTTAAACAGAGGGCCACCAGTGCATGATTCATTAAGAAAAATTCTTTTTGGCAGGATTCTTATTACTAGTCTAATGGTTGGAAAACCACTAACTGATTGTGAGTTGTGACAACTATTCATTTCATAAATCCATCTCTGAATTCAGCTTTATTCGACCTACTTCAAAATCACAATATACAAACCTGAAGGTTGAAACAACACTACTAACTGAATCAGCACTACATTCTTTTTATCCAGTTTCCATCTCAATCGGCCTTATTATAACTACTTCATGATTGTCAGAAAATGAGAGGCGTTATTTGTTTACTTCCAAATGCTATGAGCAATAAATATACCCTAATTATGATCCATGTTGGACTATGAGTAGGAAAAGATGAATCACTTCACTAGACAATGAATCTTTTAAATAAGATGTACGGTAAAGACATAAATCTGCTCAATCACTCAAACAATTGATTAGTAAAACATACCTCATAATCCCAACCATGCTTCTCAGCAAATGCCTTTGCAGCTCCTTCACTATCAAAACACAAGGCAGAGTCACCAACATTGGCATATGGGTCCCCAGTGGACGTCCATCCCATGAGTGGATTTTCCCACCTAACAACACAATAGTTAATAATAACAAGTAGTTCGGCCACAATTACCGTATATTTAGGATATTATACAGAAGTTTCGAGTAACCCCTCAAAACTACGGGGATATCCACTTAGAGAAGAGTAGAAAGTCTGATATCAAACAAGAAAGAGTGAGCAATATCATGAGTCCACTCTGGTGAGTAAGTTTTAACTTTCAAGTATATTACAGACCGAAAAAATCCAACAAACCCTGATATGTGCCATCAAACTCATCAAGCAGCATCTCATCACATGCAATCAGGAAAAACAGAGAATCCATGTAACTGTACTTCAGAGCTAATAAAGCAATGATAGAGTCAAAATAAATGGTGGAAAGACCATGAGACTAAAAGAGACTAAATAATTTACTTCTGGGTTGACAAAAAGTTTATCTTCCATTTTCCAACCTTGCCAGACCCTTGTTGAGTGGCAGTTCTGGTAAGTGAGTAAATTACAACCTGCATCACACAGTGAGGATGAGAAGAACAATTTGAGTTTCAGTGGCTGGAAAGAAAGAAAGAAGGAGGATGTTGGTTCAAGAAGTAATATAAGTAAGATTTCAGGTTGGCATTGGTACATTCCCTATATTAACAAGAGATAAGTGGACATATCACCAGTTGATTTCCCTCATTCACTTAACAACCCCACCTAAAGAATGCCTCGAGTCCCGCCAGGGAATTAAACTATAGAGCACCATTCTTTAAAGCAGTACTCATCCAAGCACTATGATGGCACGCGCCACTATGGAGTGCACAGAAACAAATACAGAATCTCTAACCAATATTCAAATTGGAAGGTATCTGCACGCTAAGGAACCCTAGATTAACTAAGAAATCACATAGGCAACAGAAAAGAGGGATTGTTAATTCCAATCTCTAAAGTATACTACAATATAGTGAAGATAAATTAGAATAAAAGTGATTACCCTCCTACGAAGGTGTTCTTCAGGAATTCCTGAAACCATTCCGATCTCTCCGGGTTTGACCTCGACCAATGCGTCTGCAGAAAATGGCCGGCACAGAGGAGCCAAAGTGGCGCGCAGGTTGCGACCATGGTTCGCCGCGCGTTGCAGTGTATGAGCCATCGTAGATGAACCAGGATCTCCAGGTAATCACGCTTGCCCCTGGAAAATTAATGAAATCTAAGCACGACACTATACGACCAAGCGAAAAGGAACAACCTCAACAATGGGCATCCTGCGAGATTTCATGTCGCGCTCAAATTACAGCTTTGGCCCGTTTCCTTTCTTATATTAAAAGACAGACCCTCAAGCCTTATATTTTTTATATTTTTTTTTATTGGGACAATTTCAATGAAGGCCCACTGAAGAGAATTAATATCAGTTGGCACCCAAAATATTCTGCAAATCACTGCAGTCCTTAGAGGCCAAACTAAAATTAAATGGTGATAGTAAAAGACATAAATAACCCTTTCATTAAGGAAGGAGAAATAGCCTCGTACTTGAAGGAAACGGCCAAAGCTTGATTTGAGGAAAGCTAGGTCAGTGCCTCATGAACGCCACCTCCACCTCTGTCTTCGGCTTTATCACAAACTCTACAACCGACTCTATCACTTGACTTTCCATGCTTCGTCGGTTGTTCATGTGTGGTCGCATTCAGTTCTATAGTTCCACATGTCGATTTTCTCGTGATCTCTCGCTCTTAGATCCAATAAAGATTATTTTTATTGAAGGTTAGATGAAAGCGCAAACAAATGTATCAAAAGGTTCTTTTTTATTTTAATTTTTTTTGTTTTCTTTGATTTCTGTAATTTTCTTATCTTCTCCATGCTTCTCTCTTTGTTTCCTCCTTTTACAAATGGGTCGTTCTTGTATTCCTTTGAAAATAATTTACTTTCAGTCACGTTTTCCACTTTTATTATTAAAATATTCTTTGTTTTACGTCTTCTTTCAAATGTAAGCTCTTAGCGTATCTTTAAATTATTTTTATGGTTGTTTTTTAACTGGGTAATCAATAATCAATAAATCATTAAAATGCCATTGGGTTCACTCTTCATTAAGCCAAATGTGTGCTTGGCTTCTGTCTCATGCCACTATTTGTTGAGCCATTCTCAGCTTAGTGAATATTGTTGGCTCAACATCGGACTTGATGTGAACATAGGTTGTTAGTTGGTGCTTTTAGTATTTGGGCAATGTTGACATTAGCATTAATATTATTAATTATTAAATTGATAATAAATGAATTCGTAAATGCATTTAATGCAGTAGACATTGTTGCGTGCAATGTTAGTCATATAGGTTTGTCTGATATTGACTTGGTAAATGAGAATTAATTACATGTTTCAACTACATTTAATGCAGTGAAAATTAAAATTAGTGCAACGAGAAAAGTAACTTACTCTTCCATGCCTGTTTATATATATATATATATATATATGTCATTGTGCCTTTATAGACGATATCAGCCTGTGGGTATATGTGTGTTTACCATATCTTGCTCTATTAACCCTCAATAATGGCCTCTATCATGCTAGACACGCTCTCCCCTTTTGAGACGACGTGGAGGGTCTTGATAACAGAAGGCCATTATTCTTTTTTGTAGTGATCAAACTGTTTGTGTTCAGCTCTTTAGAGAAAGTGTTGTTCATGCTTGGAAGGATTTTTGCTGGGCCATTGACATTGAGAAGTTGTGTGTGGTGGTGCAATATGGTCTTGTGAGGAGAGACCGAGGTTGTTGTGCTATTCTATGAAATTAGTCATAAACGTGTATGCAGTTGTTTAATTAACTAAATTTATTTCAGGTTTTGCGTGGTTGACAAATTATTCATCTGCTACCCCGGTGTACTGGAATCCAAATTTCGTTGAAATAATGCAAGCCAGGAGGTCCCTAATGGCAAGGTTTAGGACGAGGAGGGCATGAAGTGCAATTCTGAAAGGAATGTTTTTTTGGTTATTCAATGTAGGAGAAATCTATATATGACTGTTTCCCACGGATAAGTAAACGTTATTTTGCTACACTGTGAAGTCCATTTTATTTTGCCGTTAATGGCCTCAAGGA
>JBAGKO010000002.1:2821113-2836686 GCA_037177275.1 Acacia concinna | reverse complement strand
CAATATTAGTCCATATTATAAGATGATAAAATGGAAAGAGGAAAGAGAAAAGTAGAAAAATGAAGAAAGTTGGTTTGAGGTAGTAGAAATTTTAGGGAAAGAGGAAGGAGAAAAGTGGAAAAATGAAGAAAGAGAAAAGTAAAAAAGTAGCTTTTTGAAAAGTTGGTTTTGGAGGAAAAAAAGTTGGTTTGAGGTTAAAAGGACTTTTATAAAAAATGAGAGTGTTTGGATATATTTTTTTCAGAAGGGCTTTTTACCCCAGAAGGGCTTTTTTTCCCTTATCCAAACACCCTCTTAGTCTATTAGAACAACTTTGTCAACAATCAAGGGATAATCCATAATTGAAAAAAAAAGGTAACTATTAAAGGTTATCTTACTGCAATTTTTTAAAAATATATTATATAATTTTTAATTTTTTTCTAATGTCGGCATTTCTAACTAAGATGTAATGTTATGACGCATGTATGTCATTTTTATATAATTTAATGAGAGACCTTTTAGTTAGAATACAATACACTGGTTTAAAATTTACAAATATAACTTGGCCAAAACAATTACAGATATTTATAACAGAAATTAACAATACTATCACGGGGACAAAATTATGAAATAAATTACAGGCTTGTAACCCTTGAATATTCTTACATTACGGTCAGCTCTCCCTTGGTTGTGCTTGCCCATTACAGTCATTATGT
The DNA here is from genome assembly GCA_037177275.1 of Acacia concinna. Classification (NCBI taxonomy): domain Eukaryota; kingdom Viridiplantae; phylum Streptophyta; class Magnoliopsida; order Fabales; family Fabaceae; genus Acacia; species Acacia concinna. The sequence goes on along the minus strand of JBAGKO010000002.1, from coordinate 2,835,991 downwards.
ACTTCCAAGTTGTGATTGAAAATAACCCTCCTCATTTCTCCTTTTCTTCCATTCTTCCAATATTTCATTTGCTGAGGGTCTCTTTACTGCTGTCTCATCCTCTTCACTGCCTCCATCAGATAAATCCCACTTCTCATACAGAGTTTCCAAATATTCGTCAAGTTCCACATCATCAGCAAATCCCGAGTTATCAGTAAATAAACTTGTTCTGTCTGCATTACCAAGGTTTTGAGGCCTAGAAACAATGGCTATATCATCATCATCATCATGGGACGAAATTGTATTTTGTTCAACATGGGAACTGCCAACAATGTCTCTAATCGATTCAGCATGTTCATTCATTGTTGTCTCTGAATTAAATAGCACATTTACAATTCTACTACCATCACCAGTTCTCTCGTTCTGATCTCTGCAAGTATTCTCACTTCCAATATCAATGGTAGCAGAGACCCCACTTCTTGCACCAGTTCCACAAAGAAAATGCAATGATCTCGATAAATTTGAGACCGTTGCTTCATATGCAACATCGCACTTGCCAAGAGCATCCAACAATTGCTCCAGTTTTTCGAGGTTAATCCTGCCTTGATTTTCCTTGAACAGGTCAGTCCACTGTTTCTCGCTTACTCGGAATGGTGCATAAGCCATAGTGGTGACAAGGATAACAGCTCTTTCATAATTATCACAAGATGTAGCTTGAACTACCAGTTCCATAAAGAAAAGAGGAGGAGGGATTTCTCCTGCTTCCAGAATTACGTCGAATGCATGCTCCAGTAAATGCCCCTGAATTGAAACCAGGCCAACGATTTTAACTGACTCAAATTAGTAAATTTTCAGGGCTAGAAATGGGAGAAAATATAACTAGGATGTAATCACTGGGAGATATTTTGGCTTTGGCAAAATGCAAAATGAAAAAAGAAAGAAAACCTCATCAGCTTGGGGGTAATGCACTTAATTTTCCTGAGCTTCAAAAGTGGACTAACAGCCCCCTTCCCCTCAGGGGCGCCCCGAAACAACCCAACCAAAAAAATAAAAACAGACCAGGTTTGTGCAGATGCAGCACAATCCCATTCCCGTCCTAACCCTGGCACTTATCCGTGTATGACCAGTTGGGGAAAAACGTATCATTTGTCAACCAAGAGGCAAATAAAGACTTAGATCACTTGGAATGACGAATTGTATTTTTTGCTGACCTTATCACTGAAGTTTTGCACAACTCCCAAATTGGTGGAAGTCATTCGCATTGTGGTCAGGATATTTTTTGTGAATCCCCGGCAAATTTTATCATAATGAGACAAAATATCAGTTGACCCAAATCAATTCAGAAAGTAATTGCAGAGCTTGATTATAAAGGCAAAAACCAAAATCACCACCATGAAATTCCTAATAACACCACGAGCTCATGATCTAAGACTCATAAATTTGCCTTTTGTGCCAAGTTTTATGGTCATGCTTGTGGAAAAAAACAAAAATCATGCCAGTCAAATAATAGATTATCTTTCTTCACGATGAGAAAGAATTCAACAAAATATATATATATGTATGTATGTATATGTCTCCTACCTTGCCAGCTCTTGATGCTTCAACAAGCAACAACGCATGCTTATGTTGATCCAACTGATAACCAGAGAGTGTCATTTCTCTGTACACATGCTCAAAGTATTCCCACTGGAGTGCACTTGCAGATGCCTCCAACATTGAGCTATATGTATACTCATCTGGTAAAATGGATTGCTCGCCACCGTCTGATTTAGCTCCCTTAACCTCCTCAAATAACTCTTTAGCTTTAGAAAACATATCACTCCGGCCATAAACTTTCAGCATTACATTTATGGTCCCTATGTTAGGGGCACAATGTTCTCTCATGCATTCAAATATACATACACAATCATCAATATGGCCCCCATCCAAGGAAGACATTATCATGCCAGTAAAGGTAACCTCCAGTGGCCTGGCGTGAGGAAGTCTTTTGATCTTCTCAACCTGTGCCATATTCCAAAGAAATTGTGTTTTATTCCTGGTTTATTGAAGAAATAAAAACCAATAGCTATTTGCACAGCTACAGCAAAACCATGCAGACGGAAAGTTCACCTCTAACATAGCATTTTGCCATCTGCCAAAGTTGCAAAGGCAACAAGCTAGCTCATAATAGACACTGGCTGTTCCTATAATTCCTCTTCTTTCCATGTTCCTGACTGCTTCCACAGCTTCATCAACTTTTCCTTCCTTCCAGAAAGTTTTCACCAGTACTGGAGAAGTCAGATAAAATATGCATGAGCATGCAAATATCAGTGCCAAAAAGCAAGAATGAAGGAACGAAATAAACTACCTTTATATGTAAGAGATTTGGTAGCCTCCCCACTTTTTAGCATCTTTCTAAACAACTCATGGACAAGGTCATACTTGCCTGATTGCAACATTACCTTATAACAAAGATCACTTGTGAGACTTGAATGCAAATGCGAGGTAAACATTTGGAAAGCAAGGAGCTTCCCATTACAAGTCAACACACCAACTTTCCCCATCAGTCATAAAGACACTCATGCCTCAAACAGGATAGAACTTAAAAGTAGCTTGTTAAATGTGAGAATAATATAAAAATATGAGCCATCATATAAACACGGACACCTACATCTCTCTATATAATACAGATAAGGGGTAACCATTCTTTACCCTTCACATTATAAAAAATGAACATAATAAACCAAGTAAATAGTTTGTTTGAGAACTGTATTTCAAAATGTCAATTCTGTACGTACATATGAGATAAGACTGCCCACCTTGAGTCCACAAAACTATAGCATTTCTTAATTCATGGGAACTATATTACCTATTCAGAGCTAAGTTGCTAGCAGTACAAGGCATCATTAGGAAGAGGAAAAATAAAAGTAATTTATATCATATTTCCATATTCTAATATTAGAGTGTACATGCCTCATGTTGATAGATTACCTCCATTGCAAGTCCATAAGTTGCTCCATTTGGTCTCAGACCACCCTTCCTCAGTTGCTTAAACACCCATGACACACCTTTCCACTCCTTTGATTGAACACAAGCATTCAATATCTAACAGCAATTGAAGATATCTGACAGTCAATCAATCTGCCAAATGGCATTATCAGAAGTTCCTCAGTGGTCTAATAGATATTTAGTTTCTTTCTTACAGCATTATATATAACCACATCCGGTTCAAGAATGGGGTCCCAGTCCTTCCGGTTCATAAATCTTGTATTGGGCTTCTGCCTCATGCACTCCACAACTTTCAGCAACTCTTTCAAAAGACCAGCTTGACCAAGTGTAACAGCAATGCTGTGATATGCGGCAATATCAGGATATAATTGGAGATCTCCCTGAATGAGAGAAAAGTAAAAGTCAATCCAGCAAGATTCTAATATCAATTAGGGAGGAAAACCTTCCTCAGAAAACAGTCTTAGCCAACTGATTTACACGCATCAGATTGAAAACGTGAAGGGCCTCCTTTGACCTTCTTGCCCTCCCAAGAACCGCAAGAAGTTTTGTGTAAACAAACCTACAAAGTCATTGTAAAGCTTTTTAAAAGAAAGACCTTAAAATATAAAGCACTAAGCAATTAGATGAGCAAAACAAGGATTGACATGACACGCACATATACAGATTGTGTGCGTTTGTGTCAAGAAGTGACGTAGTGTTTTTCCAGGCTAGAGACATGCTCATCTTGCATTTCTTCAATCAAATGGTCATCTTTCCAAGCACCATTCTATGTTTGGGCTTCTATGCAAAACTATAGAAGCAGGTGCATTATCATAGTGTCAATCTACAGATAAAGGCCATTCATTCCACCTAATAGGTTTGATTAATTATATTTACCTATGAAGGCGCACACAAATAATAAACTGGGAAATACTTCAAATCGTAAGTTTGATTAGAATTTCCTAAGACACAAAAATGCCAGGGGGCATTATATAACTTCTTAAGCTTAAAAAAGTTCTCCACAAGTCAAAGTCATCAAAAGCAAATTAATCACCGGCTTTTATAATTCCAGTTTTCACTCTTATTGTACACCCAATCCACCACAGAAAGTGCTTGTTTCCAGCTTCCTTTAGCGCCAAGCTCTTCAAGAATCTTCAGCAGCTGACCCTCAGTAAATTGCAGTCCAGACAGTTTCATCATTCTTGCAAACTTCCAATCCTTTATAGTAATCTCCTTAGCTCTTAGCCTAAATTTAAAATAAAATAAAAATAAAAACCCTCAATAATACCTCAGCTCATAGAATCACTCTAAACTTTATCCAGAATTGAAATTAAATACTAACCTATTAACAAGAAATCGTATCACCTCGGCCTCGCTGCGTTTCCTTGTCTTCCTTCCAGCGGCCCGACTTTGATTTTCACCATCGAGCCAATCCTCATTCACTTCAATGTCATCGTCTAAAACCCACCGCAATTCCTCTAGCTCTCGCGCCTCAAACATTTCTTTCAGTTCCTTCAAACTCTCCCTGCGAAGCCTTTCACCAACATATTCCTTGTTCGTTCGCGCAAGCTCTAGAAATTCAATCTTCCTAAGCCCATCCCAAGGCCTTCCCACCATCATGGCATCAGCCTTCTCTCCTACTTTGGCCTCTATTGCTTTTGAAAATTCTTTGTACTCGCTCTTTAACGTCTGGAATTTGTATTCTTCCAATAGTTCTTGCTTTTGAGACCGAGTAAGTCGAGGCAGTTGGTCATCTTGTTCGGCATGACGCTTAAGTTTTCGATTATGTTTCTGGATTTCTTTCTTGCGAAGAGTGTGAATGATTTTGGGTGTTGGGTAGACACCCTTCTTGATGAGCTTACGCTTGATATTCTCAGTATTTGGCTCATATTGGACGACAGGAGGATGAAAGACAGCGTGCAAACCTTCCATGGCGGAGTTCAGAGCATTACATCCCTATATCCTTGCGAGCAGAAGATATTCCTATTCTGTGTTCCAGCCAGAGAGCAAAATATCAGACGTGTGACATGGAATTTATTTCGGAAAAATACTACTCCTATATAAAAAGACGAGCACAGGGTACCCGTGCAACGCACGGGATGCATCTTCTACGAGTAAAGAGTTATAATAACAGCGGATGTACTTAAGCAGCTTATTACCTAAAGCTGTAATACAAACAAAAATTGAATGAAACTTTTTTCCATGACTTCCAAATGATTAAAGAGTACAACAAATCTGCAATTAAGTTATCATTGTGATGCAATCTACCATTCAAACAGGTTTGCAAATAATAAACTACATCAGAAAGATACGGAGTTAGCAAAATCTATGTAATGCTACACGTAGTCATTTCTCAACACTTCCTCATACGCCACATTCTTAGTAGTGTTACAGTACCCAAACTCATCTTCTCTCATAACAATCTTTAGCCTATCTATGCTTCTCACTCTAGAGAATGCAACAGAAAAGTGCCCATGCGTGAAAATTGGTTTTGACAAATACAACCTAACCTTATATGATGATTGGCCTTGACTTTTATTGATAGTCATTTCAAGTGATAGGGTAATTGGGAATTGCCTTCTTTGCATACGAAATGACCATATAGATGCATGTCCATTCTATGTATAATCACCTTCTCATTAGGCCTAGATCCATTTAGTGTGACTGCCTCTATAACTTTCTTCCTTGCTGTAGTAACATGAAGACGTGTTCTATTACACAATCCTAATGCTTGATCAATATTTCTCAACAACATTATTAAAGCTCCAACTTTCAATACAAGTTTATGAGATGGCATGCCAGAAGAAGTTAGTGTGTTGAGAAACTCTGTAGTGTAAAGGTTGTCAAAACTATCCGAATTTTCAGTGGACTTGCACACTGTGTCACAACTTATGTATTCGTAATGCTCAAATGGCAGAATAGAACACATGTAATCATTAATCCTTGCAACCATTTCAATTGTTGGGGCTAGGATGGCCCTATCATTGAAGTAATCATTTGATGTGAGATTGTTCAAGAGATCTTCATATGTTGCTTGGACAATTGAATTAATCTTATCATTACTTTTTGGAATCAATACTTTCGGTGGTATCTCTATATTAGCCTCACCGTTCACTGAAGCACCTAATTTACTATCACCAACATCTAGTAACCATCTAGCGAACCATGCAATTTTTTGCTTCTCTACCCCGTTGTTTGATTGAGTCAGTCATATGTTCTATGTCAAACAGAAAATAGTGCAATGTTGTCATAAATGAGATGCAATGATGCATGCATTAACAACAACAACAACAACCCTTATGCCTTTTGGAATGACTGGGAGTATATGCTTGAAATCTCCACCCATGACAATGCACTTTCCACCAAAAGGAAGAACGAAACACATTATAATATATCCTTAAGACTTCTGTCAAATGCTTCTATACAGTAACACTAAACGATTTGTGCTTCATCCCATATGATCAATTTTGTGCTTTGAATAAGGGTTGCCAACACAAAGTTTTGCCACATTGAGCACATCAAGAATTCTATTATCTGTATAGGGATTGCAAATCTTGAATGTGTTGTCTTCCCGGATGGCAACAATGTTGCTGCTATACCACTTGATGCAATAGTGAGAACTATATCTCCATTTCATAAAGACTTGATGATAACGCATTCTACAAGAAGTTTTTGCCTGTGCCCCTATAACCATATACGAAGAAGAAACCTCAATTAGTACACTCCAATGACGGCATCACTTTATCATACATCTCCCTTTGATTTGAATTTAGAGATTTCAATAGCGACTCAGCTTGTATCCTTAAAGCAGCTCTATTATAGTTCAACTCTTCAGAACCAAATGATTCCTCACATCAATAGTTGGCAATTCATTGGGGATTGGAAGAGCGTTGAAGTCATACAAAATCTTCCCATTCTAACGCAGTAAGGCATCTATAGCTTTCAGTGCAACTTGTTCTTTGTCACACATAGGTATTCTCACACCTTGCAATGAATTATAAAAGTTAGTAAGCATCTAAAAAAATGGTTGATTAAAAAAATTTGTTCAACTGAGGTTCATATGCCCATGAATATTCAATATATTAAAACTTGCATTCCCTACGTGATATTGGGATATGTATAGTATATCTTCCGGAAGTAGTTCGGATGTTTCCATCTATACATAATCAAGACACTGCAATGAACCACACAACAACATTGAAACATATAGTTTCCTTAAAGAATGTCCACTTGCCCAGAAAGATGCCTCTCTAATCGCCGCGACATATTCTCCATCATCATCTAATAGTCTGCGTGCAAAGCATGCTTGCCTAAAGGTTTCGTGGATGACACCATCGTATGTTAAATTGGTCTATACTACTCACCTCTGTCTAAAATATAATATAGAGTTGACTTTTAAAAAAATTAACAAAAATTAATTAAGTTGCTTCACCATATCATATGTTGTTGTGCTTCTTTAAATTATCTATTAATTTATAAGTTAAATAAAGTAGTTTGGAGAAAACAACTAAGGGTGTTCAAATCCAAGACCGGGATTGGGATTGCTCAATCCCGACTTGGTTAGATACTCATATTACTGGGAATTCCCAGTTCTTATAAAAAATATTTAAAAATATTTTTATTAGTTAAATATTTATTTCCTGTTATTTAAAATAAACATTTAACAAGTTATAAAGCCATAATAATTACACAAATTGATATAAAGTTTAGAAATAACATTTATTGTTACTATTTTCATTCTCATTATTATTTTTATACGATATATAGTTAGGATTAATATCACGATATATACAATTTAATGCTAACTAAGATGTGATACTCATACCACCAAGTGCTTAGCTCAACTAGTGCGGGGTTGTGCCAGTTTAACTAGTGGTCTCGTGTTTGAGCCTTGAGTAAGCAGTTGTGATAATTATTTGGTAGGAGTGAGCTACCCTCCATAGTTGAGCCTACATCGCCGCGAATCCAGAATAGTTGGTTGCTCGGATACCTTGAAATAACCAAAATCCAGAAAAAGTGTCAGATATTAGATGATCAAAGATAAAAAAAAATGTGATACACATATTTTAAAATGATAATATAATTAATAGAGATAATACTACACAAATAAAAATGATAAATTAATTTACAATATAAGAATATAAAAAAAATGGGACTGGGATCTTAAGGGGTGAGGTGTCGGTCCAAAAAAAACCTCTGTCCAACCGCGCATGGGACTAGAAATCCTAGGATCAAAATGCTTTGGACCAGGCCAAGAGTACTAGTACTGGAGGAAGTATCATTCAAGTTTTTTTTCCTTCCAATTTTTATGGAAAATGTTTATATAATTTGATGGAAATTTTATCTTATAATGCTAGTTTTATATTGTCCCTTGCAATACCGCAACTAAGTTAATATACAGGCAAAAAGATATCTAAAACTAACTTTTAATTAAAATTACATTTTTTTTTGCCAAAAATTAAAATTACATTAAAATTAGTTTTTTTAATAAAACAATCAATATGCATTATATCAAAAGGTCACATGTTCAAAAAGGCCATGTTAATAGACCCATTTATATAATATGTGTTGTACCAACATGTCAATAGAGGTAGATACATATTATAAAAAGCTATCTGTGCACTCGAGAAGCTTTGATTTTTCTCTTTCTTGGGAACTATTTGTCTTGTATAATGTCTGACTCAAGCCATTGGAAGATTCCTTTGGATTGGCCAAACACAGAGGGATATGATGATTGCAAGAAGAAAACGAAAATGGAAGAGCTAATAGTTGCAATCATGGACGACAAAATGCATGAAAAAGAACCTGAAGGAATAATGGAAGAAAATGTAGGAGGAAGGACACAAGAAGTTGAAAGGATAAATGCTAAGAGTATTCCCCAACCAAAATTTCCATCATACAAAGCTTCTTTAATGGGGTTCAATGGTGTGGCCCATAGTGAGGTCCATATCTGAAGATTCAGAAGAGGTGAAGCATTTGAAGGAACTTTATCCTATACTTCCATGTACTCAAGAAGAATTTAATGAATGGTGTGTGCTTTAGGATTTTTCTTTGATTCTAACAGTCCCAGGCAAACGCTTCAATCTCTATGCACTAAAGGATTTGCTCAAAAACTTATGGGGTTTTGCTTCTTTCAAACTCATAGAGGTTCCAAACAACTGTTTCATTGAAAGATATAGTGATGCAGTGAATTGGAGACAACATTATAGTAAGGTATTATGTGAAAATCCGTGGTTAGTAAAGCAATACTACGTGTTGGTGCAAAGGTGGTTACCTTACTTCAACCCAAATCAGAATCCTTTAGGACGCGTTGCTACATGGGTCCGAATACATGGCATTCCTATGCAAGGTTATAATAATAATTTTATCTCTAGATTGGGGGACTGGATTGGAAGAACTCTTAAGGTTGACATGAACACCCTAAGTGATTTTCATGCAAAAAACTCAAAGATAGAAAGGGCAAAGTATGTCGAATCTGCGTAAAGTTAAACCTTCAAAAGAGATTGATCCCCAAGGTTATTGTATATGGGTATATCTTCAACGTGAGACATGAAGGCCTTAGACTAATTTACTTCTCATGTGGAAGCTTTGGCCACTGAAACAAGTCTTGCCTATATCACTCTAGCTCGACATCAAAGGGGGTAAAAAAACTCTTCCGATGACCAACAAAAAACCATTTTTGAAATTAAAAAATATGAAAAACTCAACGACAAAAACAATAGATGAAGAAGAGAGCTTTGGTCCATGGATGTTAGTCCAACGAATAAAAAAATCACTCAACTCAAGGCGACCAGAACAAGGGATATTACCATCAATTTGTTGATAAGTGTACAAGAAAGGAGTTGAATCTAGTCCAGAAGCCATGGTTACAGCCATCGATGAACTTAATGAGGAAGAGCAATTAATGAATGCGGCAAAGAGGGAGAGGTAGTAGAGGTATGGTGCGGCTATCAGAGAGGGTAAGGTAGATGTCATTCATGAGAGAGAAATAATATCAGCTTTCAAATCAGATAATGGAAAAGGAGGCATCAACCGTGTGCAAGCTACTAAAGGAAGGGTTGAGTTTTGGCCTGTAGCAAAGGAAAGGCAACATGTATTAGCTGGGCCTAAATCATCTAAAGACAATAATGGTCCTTTTATGGATAAAGTCCAAAAATCTGGAAAAATAGGTGATGGGCCAAGTGAGGCTCGAAAGGGGGTATAAGGAGAGAATGGAAAATGGCCAGCTATTAAAAAAAAAGCCCAAAAACCTAAAAATACAAGCAGAACTCAAGGACAAAGATTAAATATTGTCGTAGAAGGCAATTTACATTCATTAAAACAAAACAAATATGATGGGCTTGTCAAAAAAAGAAATGACAATGAAGTTGAACCTTCTTTACAATCATGCTCATCAATTCAACCAATTGGACCAAATCAAGAGCAATTACCTATGGAAGTCCCTACAAACGAAAAATAATTCAACATCCTAAAACCTCCTAATCCAAATGAATCGGATTTCGATAATGCTATTGAATTTATGGACGAAAGTGAATCTGTTGTACAAGAGACACTTGAAGATATCATTGCTAGATATGTAGCTTGTAAAGATGATGAGTAAGGTAATCTCTTTTTTCTTCTTTCTTATATATTTCTTAATGATTATAACATCTTGGAATTGTAGAAGGGTTAGAGGCCGTACCTTCTCTATTATAGTTAAAGATATTGCCAACAGGTATAAAATTGATATTATTTGTCTTCTGGATCCCCGTATTAGTGGATACAAAGCTGACATGGTATGTAGGTAACTGGGTTTTACCAACTGGATCAGAGTGGAAGCTACTGGCTTTGTGGGTGGTATTTGGATTATTTAACAGAATATGACATCCAATACCAATTTTCTAATGCACAAGTTCTTTAGTGTAAAGTTCATGACCTTCGTCAAAACTATTCTAGTTATATCTCAATAGTCTATGGTGAAACTAATCTTGTTGCTAGGCATTCCTTATGGCAAGCTCTTCGGTTTTCGTCTCTTATCACCTATGAACCTTGATTGGTTTTAGGAGATTTTAATTCCTATTTATCTCCTTATGATTAGCTATGGTGGAGCACCTTCATTACAAGAATTGAGTCAATTTAAAGAATGCATTGAAGACTCTAACCTTGTAGAGCAAAATTTTCTAGGGATTGTTTTACATGGGAGCGAATTGGAATAAAGGAGCATTTTGATTGGGTCTTCACCAATGTCAATTGGATAGCTTCTTATCCAAACACACAAGTACACCACAAGCTAAAATTCAAATCTAATCACAAGGTCATATTTGTTAATACTAATTAAATCCAGGACAAAACAACTTTTAAAAAGAAATTCTCTTACCAGGTGACTTAGAATCTTGAGGAAGATTTTCATAAAATTGTGGAGTCTTCTTGGATTAATTGCAACTAGTTTGAGGGTCTCCAAAATTTTAGAGAATTGGCTATGTTATGGAATGAATGCCATGTCAAAAATTTTAGTAAGAAGAAGCATAATCTCATAAGAAGATTGGAAGGAATTGATAGAAAGAGAAAAAAAAACTCTATCAAAACCAGTCTTTATCGTCTTGAACAACAGCTTTAGAAGGATTATCACAAAGTGGTCTCTCATAAGGAATTGTTTTGGTTTCAGAAAGCAAAAAGTAATCAGCTTAAATGGGGGGATAAAAACACCAGATTCTTTCATGCTTCAGCCATAATCAAAAAGAAGAAACAGAGAATTCTTGCAATTAAAGATGACTTAGGTACATGGGTTGATAATCATGACACTGAAGCAAATGGCAAGTGACTTTTTCAAAAAGCATTATACAACTGAGTCAATATGTACGAACCCTTTAAATGGTGTTCTCATTTTCCTAGACTATCCACCACTGAGTTAGATAATCTTGCTAAAGACCTAGACAGAGTGGAAATAAAGAATGTTGCCTTTGAAATTGGAGCTTTTAAAGCCCCAGGGACAGATGGTATCATGGCACATTTCTTTCATGCTCAGTGGATTTAGTGGGGGATAAGATAAGCCAATTGATTGAAAATTGCTTCAAAGATCCCACCATCATTAAATCTATAAATCAAACAAATGTAGTTCTCATACCTAAAATTGATAACCCCTTCACTCTAAAAGACTTGAGACAAATTTCTCTATGTAACGTTAGTTTTAAGATCATTACAAAGATCTTGGCTAATTGATTTCACCAAGTTATGGAGAAACTAATCAATCAAGAGCAATATAGCTTCATAGCAAACAGGTTAAGCAATGACAATATCATCATTACTTAGGAAATCATAGATTCCATAAGAACCAAAAATACAAAAAAGGGTTTCATTGCCATCAAAGTAGATATGGAAAAAGCTTTTGCCCGGCTTGATTGGAGATTCATTAAAGACACTCTTCAATGCTTGGGGTTAAAGGAACACTTAATCGCTATCATTATGCACTATATTTCATCATTTTCAATGTCTATACTTTGGAATGTGATGCAAATGCTCCTTTTACTCTATCTAAAGGAGTTCATCAAGGTGACCCTCTCAGCCCGTTTATATTTATTTTATGCATGGAATGGCTAGGTCACTTATTCAAATAGAAATGTGACAAAAAGATGGAAACCATTTTCCTTTAAATCTGGAGGACCCAACATATATCATCTTTTCTTTGTAAATGATCCCTTCCTCTTTACAGAAGCAACTGTGAATCAAATGAAAGTTATCAAAAACATAATGGGAAGCTTATGTGCCGTCTCTAGTCATATGATTAATTTGGACAAAACAAAAATGTTTTGCTAAACAATTTTCATTTTAATAAAGGATTGGAGCTTAGTTAAGAATTGGGTGTTGGCTTAACAGCAAATCTTGGAAAATGTCTGGGAGTTCCAATTATTCATTTAAGAGTTAGAAACTCTATTCTCTCCCATAGTTCAAAAAACCAGGAAAAGACTATCTTCTTGGAAGGGAATTTTTTTAGCATAGCTAGCTGAGCAACCCTCGTTAAAGCTAGTTTATATGCTTTGTCTTCTTATCAAATGCAGACAACTCATCTCCCGAGTAGCATGCTAATGAAACTAGAAAAAATTAGTAGACAATTCTTATGGTCAGAGAATGTGGAATCTAGAAAAATACATCTCATCTCCTGGGATAAAATAATCTTAGACAAAAAGCATGGTGACTTGGGCTTCAAAAATCTTAAATTGCATAAGCATGCTTTCATTATGGAATTATGTTAGGGCCTTCTTACGAAACGTTCAACCTCGTGGGTTCAACATCTACTTACAAAATACAAATGCAGTGGAAATACAATTACTGCAGCAACTAAAAAAGAGCAATCCTCTATGACTTAGCAAGCCATTAGGTGGTTTAGGAATATTTTCTCACAGGAATTAGACAAACTATAAACAATGGCAATGACACTAGCTTCTAGTGGAATTTGTGGACGCCTCTGGATGCTCTTCTTATCTCTTATGTTTAGCCAAGCAGAATCATTAACGCTAAAGATAGAGTCTGAGATCATCTCAGTACTCATGGTTTCTAGAACAATTTGTGGCATTGTTAGGTCCCAGAAAAAGTCAAGTATTTCATGTGGCAAATTTCTCATGAAGGACTAATCACAAATTCTCTTAGAGCTAAGAGAGGCATGACACAAATTAGTACTTGTCTGTTCTACTGTCAATACAAGGAGGATATCATTCTTGTTCTCATAGACTGTTCAAAAGCGAGGGAGGTATGACATCACATCCTTAATCCTAAATTTTTTTCTATTTTTTCTCTAGAAATTTGCAGGAATGGCTCAAATGGAACACCAATCACTCACGGGTCATGAAAGATATACTTCTTGTTCTTAGGAAAGAGTTTTTAGCCTTGTCTGTTGGCTATTATGGACATCTAGATGCAACTTCATCTTTAAAGGGAAAATCACATCAACCAAAGATCTCCTACACAATCTAACTTACATTCTTCATGAGAGTGTGTCGACTCAACAACTACATCACAAGGTCTTATAATTTCAACAAGCTTCATATCAACACTGGCATCCACCCACTGAAGACATTGTACACATCGATGTGGATGGCTCAATTAGGCATGATCAAAAAGCTGTATGCGGTGGAGTTTTGAGAAATGCTTCCTGTACTTGGCCTATGGGTTTTCAGAGATCCATCGGATTATGCTCTATCATAGAAGCTTAAATTTATGCTAGTAGGACCAACCATGAAGTAGCTAAAGATATAGATTTACATAAAGTTTGTATATACTTAGACTTTATAGATGCCTTCAACATCCTTATACGAGACTCAACGATGGACCACCCTTTCAAATACTTAGTGGTAGTAACAAGGGACCCACTCTTTGATAATTGGAATATCAAACTGCATTATACTAGTAGGGAAACAATTCGATGTGCATACTACATGTCACAAATAGGGCATGGTGACAATTATCAAACTCATCTCTAGTTGCAACCTCTTAAGGTTGTGTTGGTGCCCATTTGGATGCGGCTTAATTTAAGTGGCTTATTTTTTTTATGGGCATATGAGAAGTAGCTTTAGAAAAATAAGTAACTTATCAAAAGTTGGTGTGTTTGGATGTGACTTTGCAAAAGTGACTTTTTTTATGAAACATGTTTGGATGATAAGTATAAAAGTGACTTATGGTGAAATTTTTAAAAGAATTTTTTTATTTAAAAATAAGTAAGAGATAAGTAACATCCCAAATTTTTATTCATCAAATTGGGAATAAAATGATCAATTTTGGTGTAACAATCATAGACATAGTAAGTTTTGGCTAATTTCTGGAATGAGACTGGCGGCAGTCTTATTGTATGTCAGTTTATTTTAGATAAATTATGTCCAAAAATCATGAAAATTTCCAATCTAAAACTAGACATTTCAAGCTTTAATTTGATATGTCATTTGCATGATTTGGATGTATATAT
>JBAGKO010000002.1:2760676-2785362 GCA_037177275.1 Acacia concinna | reverse complement strand
GCAATCCCTTAAAACATACTCTTATATTGTTGTGGGCGTCCATGTTGTCTCTCTCCACTCTCATGATCATTTTGGTGATTGTGTGGCTACCACGCGCTCTTCTCTGCTCTAACCATGCATCTCTATTCATTCTTCATAGAACTAGAGCCACAACTCTTGAATCTCAGGGTCAGTCTAATTCATACACGTGACATGTGGCAGAATACACTTTTAATATTATTAACTATCACGACACTCACTCGAATACTGATATATATATATATATATATATAAGAAATTAGGAAATATTTATTAAAAAATTGTAAAGACATAGTGCAAAATTGAGTTAGGCAAAATCATTAAGAGAGAGGGAACAAGTCTCTCTCTCTCTGTTTTTTTTCCCTTTAAAATTAAGATGTGGATATGAGAGTAAAGATTCTAGTCCTAGGCATCCGGCTGGTCGCAAGACAGTCTATGGATGCTCAAGTGTATACATACACATGGGAGTGGTCTTTTTTGTTTTTTTTTGTTCTTTGACAAAGAAAGAGTGATGTATTTAATTGTACATATTTCATCCACACACATCAACTGTAATTGAGGGTGTTATCAAATTCATGTGCCAAATCATCCTCATCATAGTCACTTCCTTCATCTGCAGCACACACCTCAGCATCGAAATCAACACTCTCTTCTGTATCCAAGCCCACACTATCTGCCACATAGCTACGATAATCACTACTATCATCTTCTTCATCTGTATCGCGTTATGGAATATAATTGATATTAACACCTTCAACCCCAAGGTACTCAATTTCATCAGATTCATCTGCATCTATATCATGAAACATGTTTACTCCTTCAATATCCTCAATCACATCTTGTTGTGCACCCAACCCTCCATATTTCTCAGGTTCAGGTATGTTTTTCTTATTATGTCCCCTTCCTCTGTCATTGTCAGATTGTATTATACTATTATGACTATTAGAAGTCATTACAGCTGCAACAACCCAAAAACAATTATCACAGACTGAACTTATTGTCACCAGAAATATATAGCAAAGAGCAGACCTACTTGCATGCACAGATTGACCTAATTGTCACTACAAATACATAACAAAATGAATGGAAAGTGAAAATTTGTCCCAAAATTCAAAGCAAGTAAGTTATAATCAAGTCCAACACATCAAATTTTAACAATACAGATAGCATGTTATTTTAATACCAGTTTCTTCCCCTACCCTTTCTTTTTCTTAATTCACAATTATAGTAGGCTGAAATAAAGATCGAAATCCACCAGGAAAGGTTGAGAATAATATCCCCAGACAGGAATTGTTCACAAACATGAGACCAGATCAACCTCACAAAAGATTAGTAAACAGGAGGGAAACATTATTCTACGCTGATAAATAAAAATGAGGATGATGCTAAACCACAAGCTACATTGTTTGAGATTTGTCTGCGTGTTTGCTGTTTCAAATATCAGTGTACGCACCACAAATATAACTTCACATGCAACCTAAGATTTATATTAAGGAGCTAGTAAAGCAAATGATGATTCAAGTGTCAGCCTTTTCTGGTGCTAATGTCGACTGCAACATCCAATACTTGCTGCAGATTTTAATAAAAAAACGTGAAAACTCTACCTCTGCTATTCAATGAAGTCCTAAAGAATCTGATGAAATTGGCGATTCACTCTGGGATTTGTCTTTGCGGTTTCTTATCTGGCTTTTCCCTTTGCGATTTCATTCAAATCACTCTTCACGTTTCTCGCCCTCTCCCTTATCGATTTCCTCTTTCCTTTTTCTGAATACGCACCTACATCACGATTTTGATGAAGTCCCAAAGAAATCCGACTACTCAACCTGAAGCAAACCCAAGCACCAATCCGTTCGTCCTGGTAGCCGGTCTTCGCGAATCCTAACCCCTTCACACTCTAAATATCATTTGGGATTTAGGGTTTTCTCCTCCCTTTTGTCTATTTCTCACAATTGTTTTTAATTAATAATGAATTGAATCAACAAGCCACACATGCACTAACTCCCCAAGTCAGTATCCCAAGTCCACTAATCAATTAAATGCCACGTCATGGTACCAAAATGACAGCTATGTTTGCTGCTAACACCCTTTTAACGGTTTGCACCAATTGACACTCTTCATAGTCACTTTTGGACCAAAAAAACTTAATGGTTACAGTTGCACTTTTTATAAGACTTGATGGTCATTTTAGCACCTTAACCCTTCATTTTTTAATTATAGGCTCCACTTGATCATGACATCACATCACTTGAAGCGTTGGATTTTAGCCAAACATATAACATAGATAACTATAAAGAATAATCATAATGGAAGACAACAATTAAGTCAATTTTATTAAAATATGAATTTTTGTACATAGCATAGTCTCATTTTAAGCCAATTCAGTCAAGTTACATGATTCTTACTATACATATATTAATATTATGCTACAAATACAGGTTCCATGATTGTCTACGATCCTCCAACCTGAAGTCTTCATTTCAGCTTATGTTGTCCAGCTCTTTTGTATAGTTGATATCTTCTTTTGGGCTGCTCTATTTTTGGTCAAGCAAGCTCATCATTTTGCATTTGGGCTTTGTTTTTTGTCAACCTCGCTCTTTTGTCATGTAGTCTGCTAGAAGACAAAGTCAAAAAAACATTCATGTCACATGTCATGTTATCAGCTTATAGATGTAATGCAATAGATAGAGGGATCATAATAGTCCAACAGCAAAAGCCATTTCTATGTAAGCACTCATTTAACAGATAATTTGATAGCCAAGTGTATACTCATTTAACGTACATAATTTTTAAGTTGTGAAATTGGTAAAACTTTTGAATCCAAGTAGTGAAGTTTATTACATAGTCCAAGCAGTGAAGTTTATTACCAGAATTACAAGTTTATATGTTCAACAAAGGCAGTCCAGACGCATTTAGGTTTGCAATCAGCACATTCCCTATTTTCTTGCAGTTTAAGAAGTTCTTCCAATTGCCAATCAATAAAAATTGTGTAGTCCAAGTAGTCAAGTTTCATACCAACATTGCAATATCTACAATACCAGCATTACAAGTTTATATGCTCAATAAAGACAGTCCATATGCATACTAAGCTTTGCAATAAACACATTCCCTATTTTCTGACAGTTTAAGAAGTCATTCCAATTTCCAATCAATGCAAATTACATAGTCCAAGCAGTCAAGTTTAGTATCAACATTACAATATCTACAATACCAAATTACAAGTTTAGATGCTCAATAAATGCATTTCATCTCTGAAACGTTCCCATTTGATGAAGAAAATTCACCTTTATGGTAAGAAGATTTAGATGAAGAAACCAAAGATGGGCCTTACCATCTCCTAAGATTTTCATCTCTGAAACGTTCCCATTTGACTCGTCATCACCAGTAGTCTTTGAAGCCTTGGCCACATTGACGCATTCTAACAATATGGTTCCTATCAGCGTTACAATATCTACAATACCATCATTACAAGTTTAGATGCTCAATAAAGATAGTCCAGATACATACTTAGCTTTGTAATCAACACATTACCTATTTTCTGGCCATTTAAGAAGTCCTTCCAATTGCCAATCAATGCAACCATGTTTGGCAAATGAAAAGAAAAAAAATTAAAGTTCATATGTAGTCCACACATACTATCAAGATATCTAGGTTTGCAAACTACAAACCTAAATATTCAAGAAGGACTTCTTGAATATCATTTACACACACACACTATCAAGATTTTAGAATCTCTCAGCTGGAAAACTCTCTTTCAATTGTGGGACATGAAACCAAATGCATAAATAGGGATTCACACCACCAAATAACATCAAGTCTCACACAGAACCCAAAAGAACAATGCAGCAACTAACCCATAAACAAATATCCATTTGAGAGCAGCAAGAAACCAGAAATTAAACTCCCATAAACACATATGCAGCAACTAACCCATAAACAAATATCCATTTAAGAGCAGCAAGAAACCAGAAATTAAACTCCCATAAACACATGCAGCAACTAACCCATTTGCTACCACAAAGAACCTAGAAATTAACATTAACAGCTAATAATAAACCATATAACATCATGGAAAACAAAAATCCAACTTTGAGCTTTCATTTCTTTGTATACACACTAGACTATGATCATTTTCAAATAAAATAAAATTACCATATGTGATATGAGAATACGGGTCTGGAAAATTAAAATGCACCTCATGTCATAGCCCAGAACATCACATTCAGAGTACTAAAACAACAACCTCATTCCCCTGTCTCAAATCTCGACCCATAAGAGGCAAAGAACAAGTACACGGCTAACTTAGATCACTTTCATGCAAGTTTAGGCATACAACAGAACAATTGTGTTAAAAAATATATGGTAAATAGACGGACCTTGTGGAACTTAAAATCCAAATTACGTCTGGCAGATGAGAGAAATGAGAAGCTGAAGCCAAATGCGATATCCCATATTGAACTAACTGTATTCAGCAGCATAAGTGGCGTCTTGCAGATCAGAGAAATGAGAATCATCACCACCAAAACTGCTACTCCCATGCCAAACTTCTCACAAAATTTGAATCCCTTTCGGCTGGCCAAGTTGTGAAATTAACCAATGCACCGATCTCAAAGAGGGAGAAGATAGACTCAGATCCATTTTTAAATGGTTATCGAAGTTGGGAAAACTAGTCCATGAATGAGGAAGGAAAGCAGGAGATCATCGAGGAAGGAGATCACAAGATCGTTCTGAAGCAAGAAGGGTCGATTCACGATGGCTTTCGTCAGTTGTCACCATGATTGAGCAAGCAGAGTAGTAGATCGTTGAGGAAGTTCCGAGGTTGCTCGCGATGTCTGAGATCGTTGAGGAAGGAGACCGCGAGATCGTTCCAAGGTTGCTTCGCGATGGCTTGGTCTAGTTCGAAACACACCGTTTAACTTTGACCCAAAACGGCGTCATTTTGCTGCCAAGGAGGCGCCAGGGACCGCAACTGCTAGGGAGAGAATCTGCTTCGAATTATTAATGACTGCTTTTTAATTTTGCTATACAAAAAGGAAGACAAGAAAGAGTAGGAAATAATTTGTACACGAAAAGAGAGAGAGATAAAATTTCAACAAAAGTAATTAAAATTTGAAAAAAGTTATTAATTTAAGACATATTTAATTATGATTCCTTTCTTTCATCAAAGTAACAATTTGTATTGATGTAAATAGGTGCCCACTTAAGGGCACTAAATCAATATATTGGTGTAAAGATATCAAAGTACTTAGTATAATACTCATAAAAACGTGAACAAAATTGAATATTAACCATATAAGCAAGACGAAATATAATACTCGTGTAACTTGTCAATGGACAAAAGATAGTAACTTGATATAACAGAATTAGGTGAGCTCATGGATCCAACCTAAATCAATCCAGTCTCAGCTTTTGAATTTATATTCGGCTATTTTTCTTCTATATGATAGTATCTTATTATGCATTTATACTTGGTTAATTTTATATTTCATATATTTCCTTTCGCACATAGTATTTATTTGAAATACAATAATGTCTTGTCATAGTGATAAAATAAGTATTTTTAGTGTTCTGAGAAGACAGTGGCTCTTAACAAATTCTGAAGTACTATGCTTATTTCTCAATAATATTTAAAACTTATTAAAATATATGAAGGTTTTTTTTTTGGCTTAAAAAATATATGAAGAGACATTAGAGGACTAGAAGCTAAGTAAATAAATAATAATAATAATAATAATAAATAAATAAAAAAAACTAACACCCACTGAGAGATTGCAACTTTGATTAGTCATTTGTGGCTCTAATTTTTGGCGGATATTGCCTTCCCTGTAATTCAGGGGGAAAAAAACAAGAAGAAGAAATTATTCTCCTTTTTACGCCACAACGGGACGATACAAGAAAGTCAAAGAAAACAGTACCATTGGATTCCCATTCCGGTTTCACGTTCCATCTCCTCGTTCTTTATTGACCTCAGGCCACCTTCGTTCTGAAGGTTACTCCCAATATACTGTATTAGATTAAGATTATGAATGATGAGTTGTTGCTAACTGTCCCAGTGTGATTGGAGGTCGACAGCAAATTTAGTGAGCATATAAACGCGAATTCGCCAACTAAAGCGGGTTTCAGGGGCAAACCGAAAGAAGGCTCGTAATGCTGAAGCTTCTAGAGCTGTCTTTACTCTTTTGAGACACTCGTCATCCAAAAGCACCGTCTGATAGGGCTATTACAGATTCGGTGGAAAGTCAACGTCATCAACTTCAGTGCTCAGATCGAAATTTCAGCCCAAACTTAACTACCGCCTTTTTTAATTTCATTTTCCTCATTTTTGCCCTGGCTACCTTCTCTATTTCTCTTCGCGACTGGCCTCGTTTTTGGACTAGGAAGTGAAATCGGCCTAGTTTGGTGGTTTTGCCACTGTTTCTCTAAATTTAGCAGCTGCAGGAAAGACCCATGTCTGGGACTCTTGCTCAGTTCATGGTTCGGGTGGTATCAAGTAAGTCGTCTTCTCTGGTCGCAATTTGATTCTTCTGTTGTTGTTGTTTTAATCTGAGAGATTGCGGAGGATTTGTATCTTCTCCATCTTGAAGCGATGCTAATTTTTGGGGTAAATTTATGCCGCATTGTTGCGTGACAGTCTAGTGGATCTGGCGTATAGGTTTTCACTTTGATTATTGTTTTATGAGAAAATTGACTTGTATCGTATCTATTGATGTGGTAAATTGCTGCCCGTCATTAAGAATTGATGGCGGTCAATATTGGGAGTGGAATATGGTGAGTAAGGAGAAGAGTCCAATTAGCCAACAGTTACTTGTTGACCAAAGGAAAAAAAAAAACAGTTTATCGTCACCTTTCAAGTAATTTATTATCATCTTAGTTGAATTGGTTCTACTACCACAATTAATTACATATTACCTTTAGCACAAGGTAGATAAGATGTTTGTAATAAGTTTTATTTAGTGGGGTTGAGGTCTCCATAGGTTGCATTTTGTCAATTGCAGTGTTAGCTTGAAGATAATAAAGGAGAGAGAAAGAGGATGAGGAACAAATACAGGAAACCAACAAATTTATGTCGCAATGCAGGGAGCAGATTTTCTGCATCTACTGTGGTGTGGAGCTTGGTAGTATGTCTTCTTTTGATTCATTTGTATTCCAACATTCATCAAAGAGATAGGAAAGGTGGAGAGGTCCATTTGCGAGTAAGCCGTCATCCCCAACTCCGTGAACTTCAACAAGTGGAGGAGGAGGAGAACATCCGAATTCCTCCACCTAGGGGAAAGAGGTCCCCTAGGGCAGCAAAACGTAGACCTAAACGCACTACCACAGTGATTGATGAATTTCTTGATGAAAATTCACAACTGAGACACCTATTTTTTCCTGGTCACAAAAGAGCTATTGATACGGCAAATACTGGGAATGAAAGTTATTATTACTTCCCTGGCAGAATTTGGTTGGATACAGATGGAAATCCTATTCAAGCGCATGGAGGTGGTATTCTGTATGATAAAAAATCAATGACATACTATTGGTATGGCGAGTATAAAGATGGGCCCACTTACCGTGCTCACAAGAAAGGAGCTGCCCGCGTAAGTCATTTTACTTGAAAAAACACTTGTTTTTAATATAATGTGATCTCTTATGTGTGAATTTGTGCATCTTATTGACTTATTTTGTGGACAGAAAAATTGCTCAGTAATCTTCATAATTGTTGAAGAGGCTAGTTCTTATTTTTAGTGTCATGATTTATCGTAAGCAAGGACTCACTGATTGGAGATGCTTATATGGCTTTACATATCTGCACTAGTCCTACTTTGACACATAACTGCTTGGTTTGATCTGTATTTAATTCATGTGAGATTTTAGTTTGACGGGCCTTATGTATCATTAGTAAATTCAATATCCTGAGTTCTAAATATTCTCAATGTCATTATTTTATATAAAACCTTTGGAGGGATGGCATTTGTTTCAGTTTTCATTTGGTTCACTGGATGCTAACATTGGCACAAAAGTTATGTAAGCTCATTAGTCTTCTGGTCATTTGTAACAAACGTAAGAGTCTTTCCAATGTGGAGCAAATGCATACATGTCATTTGGAAAGCATTTGTAGGAAAAAAACAACAGAATGAGAGATATAAAGCATATGATAGTTTCATCAATTTATGGAAAATCCTTGTGGCAACTTAAGTTACTAGGGGATTGCAAATTATTGACCTGAATGCCATAGTAAACATTAGCTGTGGCATAAAGTTAGCTTGTGGAGGTTGATTTGTGAATAAGCTGAATGAACGCAGGTTGTAACTGATTTTCTTTATTTCTTTTGAACCAGATGATTGACTTCAAACTGGACTTACAAAGATAGCAGTACTAGTGAGGTTTTTTTATATGGAATGATGCCATTCCCAGGCAGAAATCAACAAGTTTATCTATATATATACTAGGAAGCGTTTTGTTTTCTGTCTCTTGTTATCATGGAGTGAATTTGCTTTCTCCAATTTATCAGTCTGCTCTTTCCCTGTCAGTGTTATGTTCTCATATTCTAATAAGATTTGCTATAGTGCTGATGTTATGAGTCATGTCATGCTGTTATAGGCTGTGATGGCCTCTTTGAGTGGCAACCAAGGGATAGCCCGTCAAAAAACATTATGTATACTTACTCAGCTGCTCTTGCCAAAATTCTAATTAGACTTCATCTGTCTCCTTCAGGTCGACGTTATAGGAGTTGGCTGTTATTCTTCCAAGGATTTGTGGACTTGGAAAAATGAGGGAATTGTATTGGCTGCAGTGGAAACAAATGAAACTCATGATCTGCACAAGTCCAATGTGCTTGAGAGGCCAAAAGTGATTTACAACGACAGAACTGGAAAATATGTGATGTGGATGCACATAGACGATGCCAATTATACAAAAGCTGCTGTTGGGGTAGCAATCAGTGATACTCCTGAAGGGCCTTTTGATTATCTTGGTAGCCAAAGGCCACATGGATATGAAAGCAGGGATATGACAATTTTCAAGGATGATGACGGTGTGGCATATCTAATATACTCTTCGGAGGAAAATAGTGTACTGCACATTGGACCCTTATCTGAAGATTATCTTAACGTAACTTCTATGATGAGAAGGATTCTAGTGGGACAGCACAGAGAAGCACCTGCTCTATTCAAGCACCAGGGCACATACTATATGATCACATCAGGCTGCACCGGTTGGGCCCCAAATGAGGCACTGGTTCATGCTTCTGAGTCAATATTAGGGCCATGGGAAACAATGGGAAATCCATGCGTAGGAGGGAACAAAGTATTTCGATTGACAACCTTCTTTGCTCAGAGCGCTTTTGTACTCCCTATACCTGGATACCCCGGTTCATTTATTTTTATGGCAGATCGGTGGAATCCGGCAGACCTAAGGAACTCAAGATATGTATGGCTGCCTTTGATAGTGGCAGGACCTGCTGATCACCCTCTGGAGTACAATTTTGAGTTCCCATTATGGTCCAGAGTTTCTATCTTTTGGCATAGAAAATGGAGACTGCCTCTGGGATGGAGGGGGTTTATGTAATGAGGTTCTCTTTGTATATTTGAGATCACCTGTGAGGCCTCTGATTTTACAGTTCACCGAATTTCATTGTTCACCCACGCCGCGGATACAGGACTATAGACTCAAGAAGTAGAAGCGTGTATATATATAGAGAAAGATCCGCCATTCACGGGAGTTTCCCTGGTAATCAAGCAGTGCTTGTCTTGATCTGCCGAGTTCTAACTTACATGTGGTGTAAAATGATTCTTTCCTATGTGGAATATTTGTCAACCTTTTTCTCTTTCCCATTTTGATATACACAACATGAAATTGCTTTACATACTTGGATATAATATACTGATTTCATGTTAATGCCTCCTGAGTTCTCAACTCTTGACTAGTTTGCTTCAAGATTTGTTCGAGACCCAATCATGGAAAATACGGGTGAGAATATCATTTAGATCCCAAATGAAGGAAATAATATATTAACAAATGATATGTTAACAAGTCCGATAGCTCTTTCACTTATAAATGAGGATTTTTTGATATTATTATCCTTACTTGAGATTTAAATAATATTCCCCCAAAAATCAAAGCTTCGGGCTGTGATCCCCTTTTCACAGCCCAGAGAGGTCCATGGTGCCAGGATCTATCGGGCCCCAAGTTAGCAGCCCATAGTTTTGTTAATAGGTATTGACTGAAGACCATTGAGTCCTAAAAAGATGAATTCTCTGAGTAATGTGTAGTATGGACCACCTAAGTGGGCATCAAATTCAAAACACAAAGTTCAAGTAATGCCACACATACATTCAACTGCAAGATTGATCCGAACGAGAGGGGAGGGAGGGACGGAGGGAGAGAGACAGAGGAAACCTCGATGTTTCCTTTGGTTATGGTTGTAAATGGATTATTCAATTATCGCGTTATAAAAGAAATTATTCGTGTGGTATAATTATGGGAAAAACATTACAGGCTACAGGAACAGGGAAATAGAAATACAGAAACAGAGAGGGACAAAAATCGTAGATCCTGTAGTACCTCTATGGGTTGGCAAATACGCTTCAACAAACTTTATTGTTCCAAGTCGGTCCCATTCGAAACATAAAGCCATCAGCTGGTCGCTTTCAATGTCACAGAAAAGAGGATCAAAGGCTTAAACTCGTAGAAGAAAGTAGGGTCCAGCACCAAACCCCCTTTATCAAAAATAATAAATAAATAAAACCTCAACAAAACCAACAATAATATACATTTATTATTTCATAACCGAGACAGAAAGAGAACCAAGGATAGATACTTGGTTTAGTAATGAATCAGCTAGGCTACAAAGTTAGCAAATTCAGTTGGAATTCCATCTTATTTAAAAGGACCTCTGCGAAGAGGTATCCTGACCATAAAATCTTGATTTGGAGTAGCCGGTTGCTAGGATAAATCTAGTAATAGGAATAAAAAAAAGTGTTGGAAACTAACCATGTGATCTAAATAAAAGAGTGATGAGACAGAAAGAGAGAGGAGGGGGTGTATGAACGTGGAAAGAAGAAGGCTCATATATGAGAAGTCATAGACATTGCAACAACCCTAAAAAGATGAACCCACTATTTCATAATGTTTCCTTTTCATTGTCCATGACACTTACAATGTATTAGCTTTCATGGGCAAAAGGTGCCTCTTATGAGCCCTTATCTTACCTCCATGAAAGGCCTCACGTCTCGTGGGGGCCATACAAAGGAGCTAAAGCTAAGATCTGTGTCATATAATTATACATATGTTGTGTGTATAAAGATGATAGACTTTAGAGAGAGAGAAGAAAAAGGGAAGAAGGACATGCAAAGACTATTTCAAAGACAGCGTGCTTTGCTGGCCACTAAGACCCCTTCTTCCACTAAGGAGACTCTCTCTCTCTCTGCTGCTTTTTATGAGATTCCCTCTCTTGTATATTAAAACCCAACATAGTGGCCGTCCTAAGATTCTGTATATCACTTCGACACGTCCCCCTCCTTCGTTTTTTAATTCCTAGGTTTAGTTTGATTATATATTAATTAATATATATTATTACCAGTATGGATGGCACCTTAATTTATTTCTATATATTATTATACTCCATTATTTTATCCTTGCAGCTGATATCATCTTTATACGCCAAATACCAAATCCTGATTCTTTTTTTGGGGCCTTTTTGCGGAAACCAAAAAAAATATAAGAGTATGGTAAGGCTGACCCTTCTTTTTTTTTAGGTGTCAAGTCAATTATCTTCTCCGGCTTAATTATGTTTTTAATTCCCTTGCTAGTCTATGATGTGTTAGAATATTTTAAAATGAAGAGATGTGTTTTTCATAAAGTCATATTCATTAACTAAGATATTTATATTAAGAGTTGTGTAGAAAGTTATGACACTAAAAGTTACTAAAGTAATATCTCTTGAGTTTTTAGAGACACATGTGAAACCTAATTGGGAAAAATGAATTATTTCTCATTGAATAAACTTGGAGTATTTATACAAGATAATTGAGCAGTGGAAATGAGCAGTGGAAAATTACATAACATTCATAACAAAAGCTATACAACTCAACTATGCAATATGTACAACCATATAACTACCTAACAGAATTTGTTACAAGATAAACTATACATGGGTTATTTTATATTTGTCGCCCCCTGCAAGCTGGAGCATGGATATTCTTCATGACAAGCTTGGAAATGATATCATGAAACCTTGTGGGGTGGAGAGGCTTGGTGAAAACATCAGCCAACTGTGCAGAAGAACTAATAGGCAGTAAATGAATCACTTTGGATTGTAGCTTCTCACGAACAAGGTGACAATCGAGTTCAATGTGTTTGGTTCTCTCATGAAAAGTAGGATTAGCCGCAATTTGAAGAGCAGATTGATTGTCATAGTACAAAAATGCAGGATCAAGATGAGACACATGGAAATCATTAAACAAATAGATCAGCCATTGCAATTCACAAGTTGTGGAAGCTAAAGCACGATATTCAGCCTCAGAGGAAGAGCGAGAGACTGTAGGTTGTTTCTTGGCTTTCCAAGAGATGAGAGAGGAGCCAAGAAAGATAGCAAAACTAGTGATAGACCTCCAAGTATCAATACAGCCAGCCCAATCCGAATCACTAAATGCAGTGAGTTTAAGATCAGATGTAGAGGACATAAAATACTAGCGCCTGGAGAGGACATAAGATAGCGCAGCACACGATAGGCAGCTTGAAGATAGACATCAAGAGGACTGGACACGAACTGACTCAATTGTTGAGTGGCAAAACTGATGTCTGGGCGAGTAGTGGTAAGGTATTGTAAGCGCCCAATTAATTGACGATAAACCAGAGGATCAGAAAGAGGAGTACCCTTAGCTTTAGAAAGCTTGAGATGAGGATCCATAGGAGAAGAAGCAGGCTTACAAGTCAAATAACCAGCATCTTGAAGTAATTCAAGACATAACTTGCGCTGAGATAATAAAATACCTTCCTTAGAACGAGCTAATTCAAGACTAAGAAAATACCGAAGATCACCAAGGTCTTTAATTGTAAAAGCCTTGTCCAACTGCTATTTAATGTGGATGATTTCAGAAAGATCATTACCAGCTAGCACCACATCATCAACATAAACCATAATCACAGTGAATGAAGTGGAAGAAGCTTTAAAAAACAAGGAATGGTCAGAAGCTGAAATAGTGTAACCATAAGACAACAAAGCAGAAGAGAGTTTGGAATACCATTGACGGCTGGCTTGCTTGAGCCCATACAAAGATTTATGCAATTTACATACCAAATGTGGCTGAGAAGAAGCGAAGCCTTTGGGAAGATCAATGTAGACCTCCTCATGTAAATCACCATGCAAAAAAGCATTATTTACATCTAATTGATGTAAATGCCAGTTCTTGGCAGTAGTAATAGACAATAAAAGTCTCAAAGTAGTCATTTTGGCAACCGGAGAAAAAGTTTCAAAATAGTCAATAACTTCGGTTTAGGTATAACCTTTGGCTAATAAACGAGCCTTGTGCTGTTCAACATCACCATTGGCCCGGTATTTGGTTTTATAGACCCATTTACATCCGATGGTTTTCTTTCCCGGAGGTAATGTGGTGAGATCCCATGTCTGATTCTGTTCAAGGGCATGAATTTCTGCACACATAGCATCTTTCCAAACAGAATGCTTAACAGCTTGAGAGTAAGTTGTAGGGTCAGATGTAGAAGAAATAGCAAGGACAAAATGTTTAAATGAAGAAGAAAGAGAAGAATATGACAAAATAGAAGAAAGAGGATAGGAAGTGTTACCTTCATGTAATGATAGACAAGCTGAAGTAAGCAATGCACAATGATAATCATGCAAATAAGATGGGGGCTTGTGAGGACGGGTTGACCTACGGACTTGGGTAAGAGAAGTGGAAGAAGAAGAGAGGGAAGTGGAAGGATGGAGAGGAGGAATGTCATCTAAAAATGAAGGATGAGACTGAATAGAAGGATCAGGAAGAATAGAAGAAGATAAAGGGGAAGTAGAAGAATGAAAAGGGAAGACAAGTTCATGGAAAACAACATCTCTAGAGAGAAAAATCTGATGAGAAGATAAATCAAGTAGAAGGAAAGCTTTAGAACCAGTAGGAAAGCCTAAGAAGACACATTTTCTAGCACGAGGAGAGAGTTTAGTATGATGAGAGACCAATGTGGAAGCAAAACATAGAGACCCAAAAACCCTAAAATCAGAATAGGATGGAGAAGTATTGAATAGACGTTCAAATGGGGTAAGGTGAGAAATAATAGGGGAAGGCAACCGATTAATGATGTAGGTTGCATGCAAAACAACAAAGGACCAATAGTACAACGGTAAATGGGAATGAAAAAGAAGTGCTCGGGAAACATTAAGAATATGTTGATATTTCCTTTCAACCAAACCATTTTGTTGGGGAGTTTCAACACAAGAGGTTTGATGTAAAATGCCTTTAGAAGCATGGAAAACTTAATACCATTATCAGATCGAATGGTTTTGACTGTAGTGGAAAATTGGTTTTCAACCAAAGATAAAAAGCTTTTGAGATAAGTACGAGCTTCAGATTTGGTAGACATTAAAAATAACCAAGTATAACAAGAAAAGTCATCCACAATGGTCAAAAAATAACGATAACCATTAACAGAAGGAATAGAGAGTGGGCCCCAAATATCTATATGTATTAGATCAAAGAGTTGTTTACATGAACTTGTGCTTACAGGAAAAGAAAGGCGTTTCTGCTTTGCAAAGTGACAAGTATCACAAGGTAAAGACAATGGAGTGCAAGAAATAGTAGAAACATTTTTATTCAATACAGAAAGAGTAGTATTTGACAAATGGCCTAAGCATAAATGCCAGAGAGTGAAGTCTGATGCAGAAGGGGTTGTGGCAGAAAGAACTTGAGCAGAAGAGGAACGCATATTTGTATGAAGGAGATAAAGACCATTGCAAAATTCAACTGTACCAATCATCACTGAAGGATGGAGTGAGTGAATCTGGCATAAATGAGAGGAAAAAGTGAGAAAGCAATTAAGAGACATAGCCAATTTGGAAACAAAAGTGATGTTAAAGGAGAAAGAAGGCAAATATAAGACACTAGTCAAGGTAAGAGAAGGAGATATAACGATAGTCCCTGAGACAAAGGCAGTAACTAGAGAACCTGTGGGTAAACAGACATTTATAGGAGAAATGTTATGGTAAGAGCTAAAATAAGCCAGAGAACAACATATATGGTCTGTGGCACCTGAATCAATGATCCAAGTGATAGGTATGGTGGTAGAAATAGAATTGCAGATACCTATGGTTGTAGATTGAAGGGAAGGTGAAGTAGAAACAGAGTTAACAGTAGATGTAGTCAGAGATGGTTTATTGAGAAGAGTGAGGAGGCACTGAAATTGTTCTGCTGAAAGGTGAGGAAGAACATCAGCTGTCGCAGAAGACTGAGAAGGAGATGTATGCTGTGCAAGAGAAGAATCTTGAACAAAACCAGAAGAACCAAAAACCACATTATTCACGGAAGAGGAGTGCCCAGAAGAACTCGAGGAGCGAAACTTGAAACTTGGAGGGAATCCATGTTTGCGGTAACAAGTAGCTTCAATATGTATGGGTTTGCCGCAGTAAGTACAATTTTTAGCAGTAGAGGCACCAGAAGGCCGTGAACTTGATGGGCCAGAGGAACCAGAAACAGAACTTGCACCAGAAAATTGAACTAATCCAAACGAAGGATTTCCAGAAATAGAACCAGCAGTAACAGGAAAACCAGGACTAACAGAAGTAGCAGGCCGAACAGCCTTGGCAAGCAAAATCTTAGACTCTAAACAATTATTAAACTCACGCTCTTGTTGAAGAACCAGAGAGAATACACAAGTCATAGAAGGCAACGGATCCAGCAGCATAACTTGGGATTTAACAGAATTAAATTGCTCATTTAAACCCTTCAAGAAATGAATAACATGATCCTCTTCCCTATGAGTGAGAGAACTTACAGTGGAACCACAATCGCAGGCACGAAGAGGGCGAATGTTAGAAAGCTCATCCCAAAGGATCTTGAGCTGGGTATAGTAATCACTCACGCTGAGATTCCCTTGCTTCAAGTTGTAAATGTCCTCTTGAAGCTCGGCAATCTGGAATATGTCAGATTGTGAAAACCTGGACCGAAGATCCTCCCAAATCTTGGAAGCACAATCAAACCAAAGAATGCTTTTGGCGATCGAAGGAGAAAGAGACTTTGTTAACCAACCTTGAACAAGGTTATTGCAGTGTTCCCACGCCGGAAAGAGAGGATCAGTCACCGCCGGTTTAGAAAGAGAACCATCCACAAATTTCAATTTGTTCTTCGACAAGAGAGCCATACGCATCACCCTAGCCCATCCGTGGTAATTAGAGCCATCAAGTGGCGGCGCAACAAGAACCAAAGTAGGATTCTTGTTGGGATGAATGTAAAAGGAGCTAGAAGGATCTGTCGAGGGGTCCAATGCCATGGAAGCCATAGAAAGTCGAAGAAGAAGAAAGAAAGAAAAGGAAAGTAGCGGGTCTGGGTCGGGTAGGGTAAAGGAAAGAAAGGAAAAAAATTTAGGCTCTAGATACCATGAAACCTAATTGGGAAAAATGAATTATTTCTCATTGAATAAACTTGGAGTATTTATACAAGATAATTGAGCAGTGGAAATGAGCAGTGGAAAATTACATAACATTCATAACAAAAGCTATACAACTCAACTATGCAATATGTACAACCATATAACTACCTAACAGAATTTTTTACAAGATAAATTATACATGGGTTATTTTATATTTGTCAACATGTGAAAGGTTATACCCATACATATGACAGTCACCACTTGGTGAAAAGTTATATTGCATTTATGAGAAAATTCTACATAATATAAAGGTATAACTCTTCATATGTCTCTATTCATGAATATGCATATGATATTCATGAATCTCACTAATTATTATGACTTTTAATTGAAGAGGTGTTTTTTCAAAAGGCACCACTTCAACGTATTACTCCATTGCCTATAATTACCCAGCACCATTAATCATTCTGAATAATTAGGAACTACACAAGAGATCAAACTCATTGCTTTTGTCCTTGAGTATACACAAAGATAAAGTCAAATTATCATTTTTTTAAATGATATTGTTGTCTTGCTTGAATTTTGGGAGTGCAATTCATACTCAAAAGTCTTCTTTGTATCCTGCAGGAAATTTACCTATCAATCCAACTTACATCCTATAAGATAGGTATATGTGGGGGTGAATGAAACCTAAAGGAAAATGTTGCCCAAGCTTTTAAGACATTGTGCAGAACTTTCTTTTTCATCTTTACTTCTTATACTCCTCAGAGATCCAGCCCCTCCAACATTATGATCAAAATCGGACTCTACTTGGTATAATATATATTAGTCAAGTCCTATATATAAGATCCAGTTGATTTTTTTTAAGAATTTTATTACTTTAAGCATTTAAATTAATCGTTTGTCTAAATTATAAACTAATATATAATATAATGATATATATTATATGATTAAGTAACTTACTTATCTTCCTTAATCTCTTCAAAAAGAAGTTAATTAGATATTATATTTAGGATCGAAGAGAGTAATACATTAATACAACAAAGTTTTGATTTAGTGGTGTTAGATTTAGGTGGTTTGAGTCTTAATTTGATTTATGTTGTATACATAAAGGACTAGAGGGAAATAACTCCTACTTTGATCATTTCTCTCTCAATCGCAACATCAAATACAATATATATTTTTGAGCAGATTGCGTTTACGTTTCAATCAAGAGAAAATACGATTAAACAGTTATGTGAAATTTTATAATTACATTTAAGTCTCATAGTGTTGTCAATAAATGCTCATGGAATTGTCAATAGAATCCCATAGAGTTGTCAAATGAGATTTAAGTGCAATTACAATATTTCATGAGACCCTTTTATAATTTTTTTTCTCTTGGTCGGGATCTAATCCCAATTTTTCCTATTTTTTGTGGCAAGAAAATACAGTATATTTTTAATTATATGAATAGCATCACATGACAGGAAATACCGGTTATCTTAAAGAATTTTTATATACAGCCTAATCATGATATTCCACGATTTGTTTGTAACATATGCTTTGGTATTTTGTAAATTTCTTACTTTAATTAATAGCATTTTTTCTTTTTATCCAAAAAAGAAAATTATTTGAAGAGGTTTAAATCAAACTCTGCACTTCTAGGTATATTTTACCTTACTGTTATCCTAAGGAAATTGGTTGTATTCCTTTGTTTTTACCTTTCTCTTCCTTTCCTCTTCCCTCACTACCCACTGTCTCAACTAGGGATGGAAATAAGCCTGACCTAACTAGGTTCTATTTAAATAGACATGTGCTTGCAATATAGATTTAAGGCCTGAACTTGGACTTGAGCCTATATATATACTTTGTTTTAGGTTTGAGCATGAGCCTTCAAAAGGCCTGACAATGCCTTAAGCCTGCTTAAAAACCTACTTAAAATTTAGTCTTTTAAATAGCCTTTAATGAATATTTCTCCAAATTCATATATAATTCTTCTCACTTACGTAAAATCCTACATTATATTTTAAAATATTAACATTCATTCTCATCGTAATATAAAGGGCTTAATAAGGAAAAGAAAAGAACATATAATAATAGCAATTGTATGAGCAAGTAATAATGATGAAAACTAATTATTTGTTGACTAATAAGATATATTTTCTACAATTGATCAAGCATAACCAGAAGCATATAAAATTATATATTACCTCATTTATTTTTCTCATATAAATTGAGACAAACTCTTCCTATTAAGATTATAATATTGCTATAATGGACAATGAAAATTAGAAGAGATGGAGTATGTTAGCGTTATCATCCTAAGCGATTGAAGATAAAAAAGGTAGAGGTGAATATTTTATGCAAAATTAAGGGTTGAGTGTAATGACAATGATATGTGAAACTTAAGATTAAGGTCAAGGTAAAAAAATGTAGGATTATGGTTAAGTTGGTAAATTTATAAATAATTTATAAAAATATTTAGATAATATTACATATATACTTATTATATAATTGTACACATTAAAAAAGTTAAATAGGCCAGGCATGTAGGCATATAGGCTAGATTTTATGAAAATAGGCCTAACTTATATATCTAAAAAGGCCTGACAATAGGCTTGAGTCTAAGCCTGATCTATTTACTAAATATGTTAGGCTAGACTTTATGTTCTATGGTCTAGCCTATTTTCACCCGTAGCCTTAACCTTTGATTGAAATTTATACTGTTTATATGGTATTTTATTAAAATATTAATAAAATATCAAATTTTCAAAGAATAAATTACTAAATTCAAAAAGTGTTAAATTTTAGTTATGCTAATTTAAAATTGAAATAAGAAAATTTTGTTTAAAAATATTTTTATAAAACATTAAATCTAAGACATACTAGCCAAATTTTAATTTAAAGATTGAAATAAATCAGAAGAAGAGGGAAAGAGAAGGATAAGAGCATAGGAGAATAAAGGAGTCCCCTATTTTAAGCTAGTTTCATGTCTATAATCTCTTTCCAGAATTTAAAGCACACATAATTTTAACTTCTCTCAATAAATCTGCTTTTTGGGATTCAAATCTTTATTCTCTATTTAACTAGGTAACATGTTTATACTTCAACTAATAACTTGTTGATTATTATTTGTTTTGCCTTTGATTCACATTATTGTTTTAATTTACAAAGAAAAAGAGTTTTTCACCTGTTAATTACCTTGCAACAGCTTCATTATTATAATCTTAATTGAAATTAAATGCAATATATGTGCGCTATCGATCTTCATTGAACAACTTCATTGTCTTTTTTTTTTTTCTAACACAAACATTTGGTTCTTTATATTTGTATGTGAAATATCATTATTTTAGTTCTTTTAAGACTTTAAGTTTATAAAGTGCATTTTTAGTTTTAAGATCTTAACACTGTTAGTCTTATTTAACGAGAAATTATAAATCATCGAATTTAAGTGATACTTGTGTAGTTAAGGAAGTTTGCATTTTTCTTTTATTCTTTTAACATAATGTTGTTATATTTTTAATTATAAAAATTAAAAATGATTCAAAATGCAAGCAAACCTAAATTTCTACGTTTCATTCTTACTATACACCTCGTCCCTTAAAGCAATATCATTCTCAATTGCAGGGAAATTTGAAGAAAAAGACCATATATTAATACAGAACTATGCTCGATAATGGATTGTTTTTTTTGTTCTAATAAATTCATTTTCCTATTCTTGCACATATCATAAACAGGTCTTGTACGTTTGAATTTAGGCAAATCCGTTCATGGGTCAGCAACAAAGTTCAGATTTGTTTTAGGGAGATGCAAGTTAGTGTTTATAATTTAAATGCAAGCTTGCTTTGTTAGTGTTTAATTGTGTTGTTATCACTTAAATTGATGAGTCATCATTCTTTATTAAATATCACTTAAATTTGACGAGTTATCATTTTCTGTTAAATAAGACTAACAGTGTTAAATTCTTATAACTAAAAATATACTTTATAAATATAAAAGACTAAAATGACACTTCACGTAAACATAAAGAATCAAATGTATACTTTAACTTTTTTTTTTTCTTTTCTTAATCTAATCTCAAACCCATCCGTATGCACCAGGGACAACTGATTTAAGGGTAAAGGTTAAGCGGAATGTGTTCTCAAATAATTTCATGTATAGTTCAGATTAAAAAATTTATTATCTGGGACTTATTTCCTCAAATTAAGAGAACACTATAATTTGAGATATGAATGGTCAAAATTAAAAAGGATAGGGAACTAATTTATTACTCCAATTAAATTTTAATATAATTAAGATGATACATTATTTCAAAACGAAATTAAAAGAACTTCAAAGGGTTATTAGTAGGTAAAATATAATAAAAATAAAACAACAAGTATTTTGTCGATAAAAAATAATAATGTTAACAATGATATAATAAGAATTGTGCTTGTATATTACTAAAAATCAACAAATTCAGACCATTATTTTTTAAAAAATATAAATAGTTCATATCTTGATATTTTCATATTGTTATTTCAAATTTCTTCAGTCATCATTTTTCAAACATTTTTAAGAAGCTCCCCCCCCCCCCCAAAAAAAATTTATGGCCTATTTAAAATAAAAGCATATCAACCAAAATTTAAATAGTCAAATGATAGAAATAGTATTATCAACACTCCACTATTTTCCATCTACATACACTGATACACACGTATATGTTATTTTTTATTAACTTCTCTTGAATGCAACATGACATTAATTTATTACAAGGATCACACAAGTTCTACACACACACACACACCTCAAAACTAAAATAGTTGAACAATTATGCCACTGATTACTTCATACATATATAATATATATATTCAAAGTCATAACCTATTTCTTCGTAATATAATATGAAAAATTAATCACAAAATGTTATCAAGAATAATTGAAAATTCAAACTCCCCTCCCATCCATCTCAACCTCCAATCGTATTGTCTTACCAAACTAATCAAATAAGTTTTTAAAAAAAACCACTCAAAGATATCCCACCACCACCACGTACGTAAGGCCCAAATGCACGTGCCAAAAAAACCGAAAACACGTGCGAAGCACTCTCTGGCAGCTTCCTCATCTTCTACGACGACGTCAAGGCCTCCATGCACTGGCCCACACCACCGGCTGTTCCTTCCACGACAAGAATATTCCGGCGTCGGAGCAATGTGTTATTGCCCACCCCTCCTTGTACCTCCTCAACAGTGCTCTCACATCGTCCGAAACCTCATCGCTGAAAGGCACTGCGTTGAACCCACGACCATGCAGCCGCTGCGACCATCTCACCGCTGTCTCCCGCCGTTCTACTGATTGCGACGGATCACAAGCCACCAAGTCAACGATGGCTCTTCCCGCGGATCTCTCTAGCATCAGACGTTCGTTGCTTGCTCGAGGAAAACTCTCCTCCAATGCCTCAAAGTAAACCCTAAACCACCTCAAGCATTCTTGGAAACCTCGTACGAATTCAAACCCATGAAATCCAACATCAAGATCAGCTTCCTCTTCCACTACAGTAACAATCCTAGGTTGTAATCTCCGAAACGAGGATATTAACATATCACGGTTATTACCAAACGCCGTGATGGAATGCAACGAGTTGACACAGTTAATGGCGAGAGCCTCGTCGTCTTTAATATCTAATTCCGAGAAATTAAAGTCTGAGAGATCACCGGCGTGATGAATGACGTTAAATTTAAAGGGGACACCCATGAGCCGAGCGAATTTCTCCATTCTAGTCCCTATCTCCTTCATGACTTTCTGAACCGCCGTGATAGAGCCGCCAGCTCGGCGGCTAACCACTGTGGTTAACCGGAGGTGTGGCGTTTCGTCGCTGCGAGTGGCCAAGGCTTCAAGAAGAGTAGGCCACTGAGTGCAATATGTATTGCTAATATCAATTATGTGCAACTTAGGCTCACCTTCTAAGGCCTCCAAGATGGCGCCATTGGAAGCGACGTGACCAAAAGTAGTCCATGGGCTGACTTCTTGGAACTTCAGCACCATCTTCCTGGTTGACTCAAAAGAGCAAGTTTTCTCCGATGCGGAGGCCAACGTACGGTAGGTACGGTCACCAGAGTCGGTGACGCGACTGAAGAGAGCCTGAAGGAAATAAGCGGCGAGCTTCTGATCGGTGTCACCATAGGGACTGGCGAGCTCGTTGAGCATCCAAATTAACTGCTGGACACGGGAGCTGTTCTTGTCGGCCACCGCACGGGCAGCTTCGAGGAGGAGATCCTGAGCCCATCGGCCGGAGAATTCAAAGTTGTGGAGGTCGGCGGTGGTGGGGGAAAGGGAGAAGGAGAAATCAGAGGTGGTGGGAGTGATGGTGGTGAAAGTAGTAGCAACAGCAGCGGTGGGGGTAGGAGTGGTGGCAGCGGAGGAGGAAGGGTGGGGATGATGATAGGGATAGTAGTGTCTAGAAGAAGACGAGGACAAGTCTTCTTCATCCATGAAAAAGTTGAAGCATTCTTCGTCGTCTTGCTGCTTGTAGTGGCTGTGGTGGTGGAAGTTGTTGTTGTTGTTGTTGTTGTTGTGTCTGGAGGATCTGGAGCTGCTAGAGGAGTTGTTGAGGGAGTGAGGATCAGTTGATGGCTGAGATTGAAAACTGACAAGACGAAACAAGGTATCCATTTAACCTTCACATATCAGTTACAAAACGCGCACACACACACAGAGAAGACTGTGAAATATTGTGTGAATACAACAGGGCATAGAGAAGCGAGGGATAGGCTTTAGTGTTTTTAACTGCGGGAATTGGGATTATATTGTGGTTATAGGCTTTAATTATGTATGTTGGGTAATAGTAGTATACTTTGGAATATAGGGTGTATGTTGGAATAATGGAAGTAATAATTCTATTCAAAAAAAGGGGGGGAAGGGGTATTAGAAAAAGAAAAAGTGGGGATGGGCTAGATTAGCTAGTTGAGGAGTTAGAATAGAATAGTTTCTGACAAAAGATGAGAAATAAAGTGAGGAGATGAGGAAAAATGGTGTTAGTGGATTAGCTTTTTATTGTTTTTATTTTTAGGGAGAGAGAGAGAGAGAGAGAGAGAGAGGCAGGCGTGAGAGAGAAATGAGAGAGAGAGTAAAGCTGCCGGCGTGGAGAAAGAGGATGATGATGAGCAAACCCACTATCTATTCTATCACCATTCACCACAACACACTCACGTTTGCTTGCCTCCTAGCTAATCTCCCTCTCCCACCAACCTTTTTCCTTTTCCTTTTCCTTTTCCTCATTGATTTTTAATAGATTTGTGTAGATATTTAACGTTCTGGTTCAGGCGTCAATGGCCTTTATTTTTTGGTGGAACATCTGGTATTGATGAACCTACCGCACCCCATCTAAGTTAAGTTTGGAGGAGGCAAAAGACTAACGTCGATCG
Source organism: Acacia concinna (assembly GCA_037177275.1). Taxonomy (NCBI): domain Eukaryota; kingdom Viridiplantae; phylum Streptophyta; class Magnoliopsida; order Fabales; family Fabaceae; genus Acacia; species Acacia concinna. The sequence continues at coordinate 2,761,387 of JBAGKO010000002.1, read as the reverse complement.
AATTGGCCAAGACGACAAGAACAACAAAGTTCCAGCACCAAGTATTTATTAATAGTACATGAGGATTTGGATTTACTGGAGGTCAAACTAATCGATCTGTACCGAATCCGACGTAACCACAAGATAGAACAGCAAAACATACTCCACCACCACTAAGTATTTAATACCATATATATATATATATATATAGTATTCACCGTATGTAGGTCAACTTGATCTGGGTTGAGATGCGCGCAGGACCATAACTTCCACAAGAATAACAAAATTCTACCACTAGGCAGTATTTAACACTACACCTTCTCAAATTAAAGCTCGAACTCATTACCTCTTGTTATTAGACTATTGCAAAACCCTTATTTTGATAGTCGGATAGATTGATGTGAAGAATTATAAAATCTAGTTAATTTTTTTTAAGAGATCTAAAAAATATAATTACATTATTTTAAAATATTTAAATTTATTATTTTTTTAAATTATATTGTTTAACTTATGAATTAATATAAAATATAATAAAACGTAACAAAATATAATTAAGTAATTTATATTGCTTCTTTAATTTCTAAAAAAAAAAAGTTAACTGAGTCTTATAATTAAGATTAGATGGAGTAGTTTTGTTTTTTAGTGGTCGACCTTACAGCTCAATTCGAATTTGATGTAATATATATATATATATATATATATATATATATATATAACCTTATACTCCCTCTG
>JBAGKO010000002.1:2733224-2746161 GCA_037177275.1 Acacia concinna | reverse complement strand
ATTGAACAAGAACTATGGCAACTGGACAATAACCATTTACTTAACAGATGAATCTCCTACATATAGAAGCCAACATGATTCTTCGTGTTAGCTTGATATTAATAAGAGAAGGACCACATCAAAATCATATAATCAAATAGGGAAAGAAAATCAATAATCAGTTAATCATAGACCACATAAAGACAAAATACTCATTCAATTTTTTTGTTGGAGTAATCACAATTCACATACCACAATTAAGCATGTATGTTAAAATATGATAAATGTAAAAGATAATATGTAATCAGTAATACTAATCACAGACCAATATTGCCTCATCAACCTTTTGGTCCTTCATTACTTAATAAATAAAAGGCAATTAGTTGAGTATATATTAAGTGGATAATTTGAACGCAATTATTCCTAGATTCCAATTGAATTCAACCCTCCTCATCTGATAAAAAGCAATTATTCCTATATTCCAATTATCATTCATTAATATACTAGTGCTAGCATCCTATTAGTTCAAAGTTGAAACACTATCAAAAAGAAGAGGCACTGAAGTCCCTCAATCAATAAATGCAAGGTACCTAACCTCATCCTAAATTTTCCAATTGAAACTTCTTTAAGCTAGTTTTGATTAGTGATATTTTATTATATGAGGCAACATGTCATTTGATGAGCTTCATGATTAAGCTACACTGGAATAGGGGTATTAGTGTTACTAGTAGTCTATTACAGAGATGTTGATCGTTATTAAACTAGAATATGGGTTTAGACTTCAGAGATAACTGAAATATGCCAAAATCAGTAATCGCAATATGCCAAAATCAGTAATCCACTAATTTCAATAACACAAAGAATTAGAGATATCCCAAATCAGTAATAGCAATATCAGTTATCATTTATCACAGAGAATCAAAGGTAACCAACATGGGGAAATCAATATTCACAATATCATAGAGATTCAAATATAACCAAAATCAATAATTGCAATGCCAATATCATAGAGAATAAGGGATAAGCACCGAAATCAGTAATCCCAATGCTAATATGAGAATCAGATATAAGAAATTACAACTTAAATAATACCTAAGAGTAATTTGGTCCAGAGATCACTATTACTAGCTCGCCACCATCGTCGCCTTTCCTTCTTTCTAGCTGCTGCCGTCGAGTTGGTCCAGAGGTCACCGTTGCTAGCATATTGTTGTCACCTTTCCTTCTTGCAATCTTGCTTGCTACTGCTATCAATTTGGTCCAAAGATCACCGTTGCTAGCTCGTTGTCGTCGCCTTTCCTTCTTGTTAGTTGCTCGCCTTGTCGCTACTTTTAGCTATTCGCCATTGCCAATTGTTACCCATAAGTACATGTGTGTGAGTGGTGACCTCTCCTGCGACTCAAAGAAGTGAGATTTAAGGAATGGGGTGAGGAAGAGTGCGACTTCAATGACTGTAGTCTGTGCGTGCCTAGGTAGTAGCGTGAGACTTGGTGTTGTCGCAGTTACTGAAAAACAAAGAGATTAATTTGAGTCACGTCCATAGATGTTGCCTTTAAGAGAATTCTACCACCGTCGGCTGACTGGAAACGACACTCCTAGGATAAAACAGATCCTTCATGCAGACATAGGATAAATAGAACAGCAAAATAGTAACAATAAAGCAAAAAGGCAACACTACAACAGAAACATAGAGAAAATACAGAGAGGAAGGAGAGAGCTTGAGGTTTCAAAGTGGGATGCTTGAACCTTTCGCAAGCGTTTCCTTTTATAGGCTATGGACGAAGGCAACCGTTTGAGCAGAGAATTGAATTCGTTAATGGTAGTCAATCTCCGGTAACAAACGTTTAACATTGACCTTGTCCATTCTGAACGTTGAGGATGAATAAAGCCTTCGGTTATGAATGTTGGACCAGTTTTGAAATAATTTGTTTAATGAAAATAAAATATGGTATGGTCTGTAGCTCCTATAACTGAAGATCTCCAATCAAAATGCCCTCAAAACTTAGTTTTTCCAGTGAGCCATTTTCTTAAAATAAGTTTTAGAATTTTCCAAAAAATATTTTGACAAAAATGCCCAGTCCATATTTACTCGCGTGCAAGGGAAATCAACATATTTCAACTACGCTTGCCCATTGAAGGCCCAATGTTGTGGGCGCGAACCCACCTCTTCCCTTGGGCCCTTTACAAGCCAAACTACACAAGGTATAATATATACACTTGTTTCCTTTTTTTTCCAAGCAATGTGTGACTTTCTTTTTTTTTCTCTTTGACACACCACATACATACATAAACTCCAACAATCCCCCACGTGTCAAAAGAAATGCCTTTTATTAAATTGCACACACAGGTATAACCATTGTATTTGGTGGTCCTTTAACCTTAAAACCAGACTTAGACTAATAACACTTAGTATACAGAGATATTGGTAGTCCTATGAACTTAAAACCAATAACTCTTAGGTGTGTACTAGAGGTATTATAAGCCATATTATACCCCCACATTTCGCTGTTAATGTGTTTTTTCACATTAGACGACCATGAGCTTGCCTAGTAAGTAACAAATACTCTAGAGATATCACCACAATCTCTAGGAGTGGCCCCACTTTATATTCGTAGAGGTGATTTCATAAAATATACCTGTAATAAGCACACTATTTCATAGAATTATGAAATCATTAAGAGCTTTGCTCAACCTTACTAAAATGCATTGGAGCACTTTCTCACCGCTATAGGAAAGGGACTAATGATTTATTTAGTGCTAGCAGAACTAACAACGACTTGTTCTTGCCCATTGAACCTCCTTCATGAGATCACCAATCACAGAGGTTGAGTTGCCATCGTTGTTAATTTTCGAACTGGCTTAAGTCCTATTCCCCTCGATGAATCAAATATTTGTTTTCTTTCCAGGGGTTTTGTAAATGGATCCTCTAGGTTCACTTTTGACCTCACATAATCGATTGAGATTACACAATCTTTTAGTAGCTGCCTCACAATATTATGTCTCAATTGAATATGTCTGCTTTTATGATTTAACACAACCTTAGTCGCCTCAGGGTCAAATACAAAATTTTTACCACAAATTAAAATGCAATATAGTGCAATTAACTCGAGATCATTCTCTTATGAAGGAGCCTTTATTTTGACTTCCCTAAGTTAAACTAAGTGTTAAAAACATGGTTAGAAAAGGGGATTTGAAATTGGTTTTCTTTCTTAAAATTAAATTTCATAAAATAAAGCTAATCCTAATTTTTTTTATTTGGATTTTTCAGAAAACAATAGAGAAATGATTTGGATAAAAGGAATTAATAAATGAAATGAGTCTTGGTAGCAAATATGGTGGCTTTCCTAGCTTCGTAAAATAAATTGAAAGTTAATTTTACATCAAGTCAAATAGAGAACCTCAAGCGATCGCATTGAATCCAATTTACCTAATTAATGACTAATCCTACAATCACATTCATAGTCATTTCTTAGATAAATTATTAAAAACCACTTGATGTGTGTTTAAAAATTATTTTAATGTACTTGGTTCCTCTTAATGAGAGGACAATCGCGACACTTAATTTTAAACTAAATCCATCACACACTTTAGTAATCATATAGAATGCATAATATAATCAATCCAAAGGAAATAGGTTCTACATAAAATCCAAATATACTAAAATAAAATCCAACACAAGAGTAATTCAATCCAACATAGACAAATTAGCACTCATTTAAGTCTCACAATCATGTACCAATCTAAAATTAATTCAGCCAACAAAGTATAATACATGAATTGAGCTAATAAAAAATTAATAGACTCTCCTTTATAGTATGATGAAGCTCTAGCTTCCACTTTTCACCACCAACACCCATAGAAAATTCAGCCACTCATGTTACCTGCAGCCACAGCAACAATTCCACCGAAAATCAATAACTTCATAATCAAAACAGTGAGGATATGGAGGTGTCTGGTTTAGTGAGAAGGGCCGAAGAACAAAGAGGGCAATTGGGTGCTGTCAGGTTCGGTGAAGGAGTGAATCCGATGGTGGGTGCTTTCGGATTCTCAACAGTGGGTGGAGACAGAGATGAAGAAGAAGGCCAATGGTGGTTTCACAGTGGATACTCCTTTTCGGCAATGATGATGGTGTTGTGATGGTGGTTTTACGGTGGCAGCGAGATCACAGAAGGTGAGTTAACGATGGTGCTCTCTTTCTTTTCACTGCAGCTCACGGTCTATGGTTCTCAGATTTTAACCTCTCTTTTACGGCACTCCTCTCTCTCTCAGCTGAAGGTTCTTGATAATTCTCAAGTGTTTAATTCACTATTCTCACAGTGTTTCAATCTCTTCTACTCTCTCTCTTAATAAGAATCTCACCAAGACAGAAACTAGAAGCCCAGGAGAATCTCTGAAAGACTGAAATTATATTAATCCACTCATACCATAGCTTGAGGATAGCTAGGATATTTATAGAATCAGATTACAATTCAAACTGAAATGAAATAACGAAGTCCCCTACATCCCAGGAATTCAAATGCAACAACTTAGAATGACCAAGTCCTTTTATTTAGCTAACAGATGTTCAAAATAAAATGATGGAATAGAATAATTGAATTAATTATTCTAATTAAACTTCCGCCTCCTATAAGTTAGGTGATATCTATCACTTACTCCATAATTGTATTATTTTTCAAGCAATGCAATAGAGTTTGTGGTAGACATTAAGAAGCATGTGATGTGTAAATCCTATATTGGTTATTATTTGGTTGGTTCTAACACCTTAATAGATAGCTTTTGTGCAAGGGTTCCCCACCCTACTTTGGGGCCGATCAGTTGGCATCAAATCAGTGGTTTTTTTTTCTTACCAGAGCATCAAATCAGTGGTTGTAAAGCAGGCCACTGCAAAGGATTTTTAACCAGTGAGCAGTCCAAGTGAAGTGTCATAGAGTGTAGCAACAAAATATGCATGTCAATGGAAACTTTTTCTATTTGGAAATCCTGAAGAAACTGAAAAACTGGATTTACTAGAAAATACTTCAGTAGAAGAGAAAAGACTAGTTACTTATCATGCCAAACAGCTTCCATGGTTGATTAAATTCACATTAGAATTTTCCTTGCCTGTCATTTCATGGGTTGATATTCCATAGGATTGTTTTACCCTTGCCTATTGGATAAGAATATTGAAAACAGTTATTTTATCTATTACAAAAATATGTACATAGTTACTTTTTGCAGTCAAATGTCAGTGAAAATAAACAAAAACTGGAGTTTTAAATAGGTATTTTAACCTTTATGTGCCTTACGGATATTTATTATAATTGAGATTGATAATGTGATTAATACAGAAGCCAGGGGTATTTGGACCGTTTGCTTCCAAAAACAAAACTGCTAATCACTGTCACTCTTCCTGAAAAAAAACAGAGTTTCCTGAAAATGAAAACCCAGTGTGTATCATTTACCTAGTTTGATGAAATTTGATAATGACGCTTGCAATGATTGAAAAGGAAGAATCAAACGTGTTAAAGACTTTTGATAGATAGGTACTTCAACGTAATGTTTTGTTATTTTAACACGTAGTGTTTCTTAAGAGATCAAAATGCTCTTCACATTGCAATTCTGTTAAAATATGTACCAGTATATTCCATGTATAGCTATATAATTAAGTATTATGATTTCCATGAGTGTTGTATTGTTCATTCTTTTACTTAAATATTCTTATACTGTGATCTCTGATCAGATATTTACTTGCACTTGGCTTACTGGTCTCATGCTCTTTTGTTGTATGCAGGTTGCAGTCTTGTATTTTCATGACGAATTTACTTGGTTAAAAGGATATGGTCTCGTCACTATTATGATTGGTGTCAGTTTATTTAATTGGTACAAGTAAGTCATCAGAATCTATATCTTTGAAGCAACAAAATATATCACCTAGTACTGTTTCTTCCCTTTGATTTTAAACACATTGTTTGGGGCAAAGTTTTATCTTCTTAAAACTGGTCTTCTGAAATATTTTGGTATTTCAAAATGCATGGCAATCTGCTGCACCAAGAATGGGACAACTGAAATCTCTTTTTAGTTTTCCATTTTCTTTTTTTCATCAAACTCTATCTGGAAAATGAATAAATATATGATTTACACAATAGTTTATATCACGCACAACAATGGAACTGAACTTTAAGATACTTGCACAAATCATTACAATTACTAACATGTTTTCCCAAATCATAATGGTGTACCTCATTTATAACACTTATTCGAATGTTTAAATTTCAGATACTGGAAACTTAAAAAAGGCCATGCAGTTGAAGATCTCCCGGGAGGGTCACCAAGAGATTCTGTGGCCAATTATGTCATCCTTGAGGAGATGGAGGAGGAACATGATAGGTAGCATTTGAAACCTTTAAAATTCTATATGATGCAAAATTGCAAATCATATTGTGATGATTTATAGTCTGTCTTTAGATAATTACAGATGCATATACTTTGGGTTTTTAGTCGATTATCCATGCAACACGTTAGAGATGCACTGAATTAATCAATATACAACTTGGTCTTCTGTTAAACATAAATACAGCAGTCGCCATTCATGAAAGTGCTTACAACTTCAAACAACCATCTGTATCTGCATTTACTGGAAATTTTAGCTTTTTCCAAAGTATCTCATGTGAGTCATTGATTTAATAACAATCTCAGTTGATTTCCCATATATGGGTTAAACCCAATGACTACTGAATTCTGGGACCATGGAGGATAAAACACAGCCCCTAAATGCACTGATTCATCTCCATTCAAGCATCATCATGGCATGACCAGAATAAGGTTGATCCTTTAGAGGTAGAAATTTCAGCTGTTTGCTCATCGGATGCATTGTAGCCTTTCTAGTGCTAGATCTTCTTTTATTTGGATACCATAGTATAGTTTATGTACTTTAAAAGATGGCTTTGCATCTTTTCTGGTTTCATTTAAACGACAAGCCTCAAACAATTATATTGAGCACATAAATATACCATGAATGTTTGCTTAAGCACATGTAGGATGAGATGTAGTTTGAATGCTCTCAATAGTAAGGAATAATAATAATTTATGTTGAACCCCCCAATATTAATTGAATGGTCAAATTTGTTCAAAATAATTGTCACTTTCTTACAATGGGGAGAATGAGATATAGCTTAACTTGGTTTGTCTTGTTTGTAGCTTGGAATGAGTATTTGGTGGGTCAGCTTCGATCATGTGTGTGCAGTCCCATGTTAACGTTCCTTCCTGTTGTATTTGGGGAAAGCAAATTTTCAGATATGATGAGCTATTACAAGCATTAACGCTAATATTGGTTTTCTGTGAATACAGAAATGTGTGATTCTCTGTAAGGATGTGCTAGGCATTCTTTTTTCGAGATGATAATATGGAGTAGAATATTACAGCTTGTAATAGATCAAGTGTTTTCTTTACTATTTTTTGGCCATCTTGAAGGAATTTTTTTCCCCCTTCCTATTATTGATCTATTGTAATCACGCTGCTACATGATAAGTGCTCTACAATAGGTTATTGCAAAAATAGTGCCAAGATTGTTAGTAGTTTTTGTTCTTTTTCCTTTCAGCCAAATTGAATTGAATTCAACATTAATGGTCTAATTGGTTTGGCCAGATAGAAGATGTGTCACTTGAGCTTTGGTCAGTATGGTTCAGCTTTTTGTTTTTTCGAAGCAATTTTTTTTTTTATTGTTGATTGGATTTTTATGTTAATATACGGCAGTAGAAAATTCAATCTCAAGAATACTTATATATATATATATATATTGGTAACAACAGGCAGGTGGGGCCTTTAGCTCCCACACCCGGGTTCCCCCAAGGTCCGGTGCCTTTTTCTAAGTCCATGACCTTCTAACACTGGATTAGGTAATCTAGGGCAACAAACTGATCTGGAGTGGGGATATTTAATAGACACAGTCCTGTAAGGTGCTTTGCGCCAAGGGTGGGCACCCCCTCCCAATAAGTGGTTCTCCCAAGTTTGAATTCTCGTCCTCTTGGGGAAGTGTCAACCGCCTTACCGTTGCACCCCAGCACTTGTTGGTCTTAAGAATATTATATATACACATGCACATAAAAAACTACTATAGGATATACCAAAAGTTTTAATATAAAGAATAACACAAGATACATTAGGAATGAAGCTTGCGCAAGTTACAAACAGAATCAAATATAAACCAATATAACAAATGTGAGAATTTTCAATGCAAATTAATGTTAAACTCCCACCATTATTTGAATTTCCCCACTTGCACTACAATCTTGTCATCTATAAATAAGTTCGCTGCTTTATTTTTAGCATTGAAAACGTTTGTAATTTTTCACAAGATTATGAGCTTGGTTGACCCAAAAAGCTTCAATGCAATTCCTTGAAATATAAGAAAGAAACCATAGCTTATCGCTTTATATTCCACCTATCTTAAGAAGCAATCAATTGTCACTCGTCACCAATTTGAGAAGATATTAGTATTCATTAAATCATGTCATGTCAAGGTCTCGGAACCCCAAAAAAAAAAAAAGAAGTAAAAATGGTCCTGAAAACCCTCCTATAAAAACTAAAAATTACATTACAAATCCATAAATGAATCAAACGTCACAGAAAAAAAAAAAAAGTACAAGTATATTGTATGCAAAGTACACGTTTCCTTACAAGAAAATGCACATTCATCCCTTGTTATTAAACTCACTGGGCTAATTTGCAAATATCCTCGTATTCCACTGCCTTGAGGACTCTGCCATCATAAGGACCTTTCTCAATCTGCACTCTGGCACAAAAGTGATCAGTATCAACCCCTAACAATCTTGCTGTAGATCCGCGGTAAGCTCCATTTACAATCTTAACAAGACCACCAACTTGGGGGATCACAGTTTCAAGCTCTGCCTGATCAACTCTGAGCACATGCTTGCTTTCAAGTATTTCTATTTCCCCAACATATTTGTCAATCACCTTTCTCACTACACCTTTTTGCTTATAATACCCTTTATCAGCCAAAGCTTTGCTCATGACCTTAACAACAATTCCCTCGTGCAACCAGTAATCCTTTCGGTTAATCTTCTCCCTCTTTTTCTCGTCTTCTCGCATCAATTCATCCAATGTAGATTTTCCACCACCATTTTCTTTCCTCTTCAAAGGGCCACCAGCGTTCCTTCCTTCCCTTTTGGCATCCTCAACCTCATCGAACAATACCTTTGGCCCCTCCCTTTTTTCCTTGGTTACAGGTTTTGCATATGAACCAAGAGAAAAGCCAATCTTAACTCCATCTTCGACTTTTAACTCCCTAGGAGGTTCAGCATGTGAAGGTTGATCGGATCCAGAGGCCAATGGCTGCATCAATTGCTCGGCCTTTTCTATTTGTTTCTGTATCTCCCTCTCTTGCTTCTCTTCTTCTGCCATGTCAGACTTTATTCTCTTATTCTTCATCCTCTCTTTGAAAAGAGTCTCAGAATCTCTATCAATGTAGGTGATAAACCAACCCTTGGGGGTTTCTTCAACCTTACACTTTCCAGTCCGACCCAAATACTTGACAAACTCAGTTAGTGTAAGCCATCGAGTGGAATTCATATGAATGTGATGTCTATCATTAATGTACTCATTGTAAACTACAGTAGCTGCTATACGACTGAATCGGTGGCTGCGCTTCATGTGCTCAAGAAAGGTGGTCTCAAACTCTTCAGAATAGCCCTCAACTATCCGATTTGAATTTTGTCCAAAGATTTCCATTTGACGCTGGTGGCTTTCACTCATGCAATGACACTTGAACCCATTCTCATCTCGACATTGTTTCTGACACATCTGGCAGTACCATCGGAGCTTCTGCAGCCCTTTTGCTTTGATTCGATTAGCTATTGCCTTTGGTGTAAGAAACTCATTCTTTCCCATTGCCAATCTGCATAAAATGTTTTTAGAAAATTAATAATTTACTGAATTCCATAGTGGTATGTAATACATACATTTTTTTGCTTGATACGTAATGGCTAGAAATTAGAGAGACTTTCACTCTATAATATCTTATTGATATGAATAGAAGAGATTACATTATATAGGCTGAAGGAAGAGTGATGTAATTAATAGAGAATCATAACAAATCAGAAATAATGATAAACCATTTCCTAAACTAGGTAGCAACAATCAGGGGATCTGATTTGAGGCAATAATCAAGGAATATTACAATTAATATTATGATTTCCAATAATACTTCATTAAGAGTAGATGATACATATGAATAAAAAATGTTTGAATTACAGAAAGTTAGATAGAAATAATATATCAAGAGACAAAATCACCCCTATCCACACATACACATGATGAATTACCCCTTTCTATTCTGATATCTACCTTTTACTTCATCAGGTACTTGAACATTCATGCGAGTTTTGTCAGGTGGGAGAATATACACAAATAGTGGAGATAAAATAAATATCTGGACCTCCCAATAAGCAAATTCAAGCTATACTAATTTACCATACTAATATTGATTGTGGCGACCTTAAAAAACAATGTACACTACTCAGCCCCAATAGGATTTATACTGAATCTGTTAACATCCAAAGACTGAAGTAACCCTGCCATTTAAGTATGTAGAATCACAGATGATTCGAAAAACGTAGGTGATAGAGGCCACGAGGAAGAGAAGGAACCTATAGGCGATAGGGTCTAGGCATGATTCTTATAAGGAAATCTAATCAATTTCAAAAATTATAAAGGCAATAACGTCTTCTCCAATTGATTATGAGGTCTGCATCCCCATTATAAGCCCCAGTGTAATTCGACTACTTGATGTTAGTGGTTAAAATGTAATTCCGTCAGATTAGTTAACCAAAAGAAATATGGACCATCACATATTGGACAAACAATACAAGGGAGGGCAAGCGGCGTAGTAGAAGATAAGAACGAAAAGAAGATAGCGTTGCATATAGAGAAATATGAAAATAGCAGTAAGAAAACAATATCGAGGAAGAGCAAATTACATACAAATCCGAACTTCTCCCTCTAATCTCTCTTGTGTCTCTGCAGTAGCAACGTTCCCCTCATCCCCATAGTAGCACTCAGTCCTCATCTTAGTACTTGCTTCTGGAGCTGAGTGACTCTTTTAGTGGTGCTTGAACTCTTAGTTTCATATCGCTCCCTGATTCGCTTCCTTGTTTTTGTGTCTTTATGAGAACATACATTATTGTACTTGAAAGGTTGGTTAGGGTAAAACGTCTCATCATCTTCTAACTGGGGAATACCAGCTTGGACACAAAAATGAGGAGTGGAAAAACCAAACTGCGGTTATAAGAAAAGATTTAATAGAAAGTTTAAATCTGAAAAGATATCCCTAGTCAATATTAATCATCCTACCCTGTTCTGTGCACTGAGGCCTGGCCTAATCAAGAAGAGTAGAGAACAAAAGTTAGAATGAAGTTGGGCCATTCATTTTAGCCTAACCTAGAATCGTAAATTTCCTTTTCTGCTGTTTATCTTCTCCCTGCTTTTCGTTCTATCACCTTCCTTCTTTATGGCAGCAGCTCACAGTTTTCCGATTGCCATTCATTTCTCATCGCCCCCTCTCCTCTATTCTCTCTCTCGATTAAGGTCACTATGCGGGAGATCAAAAGAGTTGAAAGAGACGGGTAGAGACGCAAGAGAGATTAGAGGGAGAAGTTCAGATTTGTATGTAATTTGCTCTTCCTCGATATTGTTTTCTTGCTGCTATTTTCATATTTCTCTATATGCAACACTATCTTCTTTTCGTTCTTATCTTCTAGTACGCCGCTTGCCCTCCCTTGTATTGTTTGTCCAATATGTGATGGTCCATATTTCTTTTGGTCATCCTTTAACTAATCTGACGGAATTACATTTTAACCACTGACATCAAGTAGTCGAATCACATCTAGTGGGCTCAAGCTTTAACCTATCTGAGTCTGTTATGAGAGGTTTTGATCTGCATTACTGTTCTTGCTATTGACATGCTGGTCAAGTCTATGGGGTGGCTCTTTCAGGATCACAGCTCAACAGGCCTGGTATCTTCCCTGAACAAAGGCCTGCTGGTGAAGAGTTATGAAATATTAGACCATTTTAATAATTTAACTACCTTGCCTTCATTCTGGCGCAATAGTTAAAGTAATTTAATCTGAAAGGAGTGTGTGTGTGTGTGTGTGTGAGGATGACCAAGTACAGCTATTTGATTAGCAGCTACTGAATGGCCTGGTATCGATTTTCCATTTTCAGCCATTACAGAATGATGTCTTTGAATAAAGAAGGACATAAATTTATATGAAATTCATTTTCTTATACTCATTTCATCAATGTTAAATATCACCACTTTTATATAGAAAACTGAAATCCAGTGAGTATGATATTATAGTACCAAAATGACAGTGAGAAAACTAAGCAAGCAAGAAAAGAAGGATGAATAATTTGGTGTTAGTAAAGAGAACTGATTGGATTGTAATGCATCCCAGAAAGTAAGAAGCAGACAGCTGTTAAAAGAAAGATGGATCATCTAAAGTTGTGTTTGTGTGTGAGAGAGAAGTGAATTGGAAAAAATCTGACAAAGCAGCAGGAAGAGGACACGATTATGAAGTCTGAATTTTTTTTTTTTTTTTTTTTTACTATGGGGACTGGGGAGACTGGAGTAGCAGAGCCAACATTATTCTTTGTTGGTAAAGTCTAGGAGTGTGTTTTCATAAGCGACACCATTATGTTGTTCTCTATGCTATTTTCATCGGTAATGACAATCAACACATGTTATTATTGATAAAGTCACTTACACTATCAGTACTTAGCCTCCAAGATTGTGCCATAACTTTCTCATTAATCTAGAAGAAGCACATAAATTGTTGCCATGAGAGACTTCTGACACTTTACCACGCAATCAAATTCTTCAACAAATTTAACACTCTAGTAACTCATTATCCTTGTCAGTCTTTTTCTATATATCAAAACCAGCACATTCGTCTTCTCTACACAATCT
>JBAGKO010000002.1:2719795-2733124 GCA_037177275.1 Acacia concinna | reverse complement strand
CATTTATTTATGAAATTTTAAAAATATATCAATATATTGTCATTTATTTTATTATTATAAATGATACTTATATGTTTATTTAACTTTCATGTCTATATATAGTGTTATTTTATCATTGTCACTTAAATTATAATATTTTAATATGACAGGCTCAGCCCCAGTTTGCCCCAGTTCAACCCTTTAAACCCTAAATACATGCCTAATTGGTTCATTATTCAATCCGATTTTTTGTACTTTAATTATAAGCATATTTAGGTTCCTATTTTTTCTTTTAAGTATAAATATTTTTCTATTAGAGTTAATTCTATTTGAGATATTGTCTAATACTAAAAGGGGATTCATCTCCCAACAAGATTTAATCCTTGATTTATAATGTTGTGAGAGGTTAACCTATTCGGCTAGATCCAACCACCTTTTACTAATATTCAGGATTGTTGTATAGAGATGAAACTAAATTTGTGTGGGTATATTGGGCCGGAACTCATGGGAGATATATAAGGCCTGGACCTGTAACACACAGAGGAATGGGCTCTTTGATAATCCGAATGGAAAAGGTATTGGGCCCATAGTGTTGTAGCCCTAGAAAATACACGTTTCACCTGAGTTTCAGAAAAGGTCTGCTCCTAGTCGTCATCAATTTTCAATTACCAGTGAAGTTTGAATCACAATGCAAAGCTGCCAAACAGAATCATAACGAAGAGGGTTTAATGGCTGATGAGCTGATACTGATATTGGAATTGAATTTGAAATAGTTACATAAAAAGCAGAGATTATAATGGGAGAACCCAGAAATGGCTACGACAGTAGCAGTGGGGAGGAAGACGGAGATGCCACGTGGAGGGATGCCATCGAATCCGTCGCCGGGACGACCAACTATATATCCTCGTTCATGAATGGCTCTTCCGCTGCCTCCAAGGAAAAGTCGTCCGCCAAATCCAGTGACGACGACGACGGACAGCGGAAACCCAAAACCCAGCAGATTAAGCACTACCAAGTCAAGGTCAGTGTTCTCTATTCTTCCTATTTTCTGCTTATTGGTATGCGTGTTTGGTTGACATTGATAGTGGATCATTGTTTAGCACTAAGACGTGCTCGAAATGATCAAGTTTCAAATCGAAAGATATAAAAAAATTCACATATGAATTGTCACTTAAGGCTGATCAGTATCCCCCTCAAGCTCTATAATATAGGTTGGTTGGTTGGTCAAGTTTGCAGTTGTGATGTGAAATTAATTTTATAATGATTGGTTTAGACTTTATATTTGAACATCAAGAACAATGTGCGGCAACTATGCTCTATTTGTCTCATCGATTTTGGACCTTCGTTTTTAGCACAATTTCATTGCATGAAGCTAGGAAGAGCTAGCCCCCGTCATCTGATCAACTGTGGATATAGGAAGATTCATGCTGTTTTGTATGGATTTGTCATGCAGTGATTTTTAGATGACCTAATTCGTCTTTTCGTCTGGTACAATATGTAGTAATGGAATTCGTATCACTTATGTATTGTGGGTCTTTATATATATATATATATAGAAACTAGAATTCTTCTTTAAGTGTCTAGCTTATTTTCTGATTTCTATCTGATAGTTTTGTTCTGTATCTGGTATACGAACTTCTTTCTTGCCCTGTCACCATGATTAATATTTATTGATGCTCTGAACAGGCACAGAGGCTTTTGAATGACATCTTAGAAAACACATTAGAGATTGTGAAAGAACCTGTCCCCATTCTGGATAAGGATCCCAAGATCCAAGAATGCGGCATTCGCTTATTTAAACATGCTCAGCCTGGAATAGTGTTTGACCATGAAGGTAAGTAAGTTTTGCAACCACTTCGGGATTTTTAAAATCAAGCACTGAGATAATCACCATGTCTTAATAATATAAATGGTTTATTTTTGGTTTGGAGTTGGAATGGTTTCATTTTGGTAATGTACTAATATTAGGGCTTTATCTAATGTTATTGGCCGTGCTCACCTTTTTTGTGGTTAATTAAAAATAAAAGTTCTCTGCAAACTATAATTTTACGTACTTGTCACAACATTTCCGAGATATGCAATAGCAGCTTTCAGTTAAAGCAGTAGCTTGTGGCATACTGCTGTCAAAAGTACTTCCATTATAGACACTAAAGAGTATTATAACATGGATCTGCCTACGTCTCTTTTTCCCCTGTTCATTCTATTTTTTTTCTTATTCAGCAAAAAATTGAAGATTTTTGTCATTACCAATTTTGCATTACCATGGGACCATACACGACTATAATGTTACCCTGCTTGGCCCATGAGGGAATGTTGTGCAAGTCACTAGCCATAGAGCAAGCATGCTTGCGGTCTCCCTTATACTATTTTGTCTGACCAAGCAGGTTATCAAGGGGATCGTATGTTCGCATTCTGTATTCATTAAGTTCATGCTACTTGCATAGGGTCTATACAAAAGCCATCAAAGTTGAATAAAATATTTATAAAATCTAGTTGCAAGATGTTCTCTCATAATTATTAATTTGAGGAATTAAAAACCAAACCCAGATTGTTCTTGCCAGCTGATGCCATTCAAGAACTCTAATGACGTAAATAAAATTCTGCTTTTCTTTTCTCCCACTTATCCAAAACTTTTTGGAAAGGTTAACATCTTATGTATTTCTAAATTTTAATATCTTGCTTGAGATATCACCTAGTTACATTTGTATAATGTGGGTGAAGGTTGTCTATATGGATGCAGATGAGCCTCAACCACCAAGAAAAAGACCTAGAATACTTCCTGGAGAGGATATTGATGAAAAATCAAAGAAGGTATTTTCAAGATCTTATTGCTTATTGTGTTTTAGTTATACTTAGTAATTTTCTGAATGGTTACATGTGGCGTCAACAGTTTAAACGGCAGATTCACTGTGTTGCGGTCAATGGGAGAGATATTATAGCTTCAGCAGAACATGCATATCAAAAGGCTTTGGCCAGACTAGAAGCTAGAGATGCAGCAGCAAAAGCTGCTGCCCAGAGAGAAAAGGAAAGAGTTGAAAATTTGAAAAAGGTTAGGGGAGAGAGATGGTTACCTTCCATGGCCAGGAACATGCAACTTGGGTATAAATGATGACAATGGCTTAAGGGGATCTTAGATGCTAGGCCCCTCTGTATTGGGGCTAATATATTATTATTACAAGAGAAATTGAAGAAGGATAAAGGATTGTGGAATGGTTCAAATTAGTGAAAATGCAATAGAATCAATGTTGTTTCTATTAGAATTGGGAACTATATTCCTGGGAATCCTGTAGGTATGATCTGAATTGCAAGAACACGAACGCAAATTTGACTGCCACTAAGGATGAGGCTTGCCACATCACTAAAAACCTTGCGCAGATTGCTTATGTGGCATGTTTTAGTTTAGGGACCTCTTTCTAGCTCATATGAAACTGAGGATAAACTTGGATAACAATGCAAAGAGTGTGAAGTCGGATGAAAACTGCTTAAGCTGATATCAGGGTGAATGGCATGATCGATCTTTTCTTTATTTAGTCCGAAGGAAGAAGCGCCAAAAACTATTGGGTTAAAGATTAGGGCAATGCCAAAATGATGGGCTATAACACAGTGAGACTTAGGTTCACTAGGTCACCAATATAAGTGAGAAAGATGAATTTTATGAAGAAACTGAAGTAGTTAATCAAATGAAATTTATTGGAAAAAAGCATTTCATTTGCGAAAGCTGATCCTCTCAGTGGCAGTCTTCTTCAGTGTCCATCACCGTTCCTCAATATTATGCATCCAAACTGATTTAAAAGCACAAGTTAAAATCCGAGCAACAGCCTCTCTAATCTACCATTTCTAAATCCTATCTAATGAAAGCTTTGTGCATTAGATCGTCCTTTTTATTTATTATACAATTTATCACATCATTGTGCTATTAAAAATAAAAAATAAATCTGAACCAATGTATAAAATAATGGAGGAGCATTAAGCCATTTTGTAAATGCTACAGCACTATGTATTATTATTGGAGGAATAGCTTTACTGCCCTTTTTGGTCCCGCCCAACTCAACATATGCTAGAGTTTTGTCGGTCTTTATAATCATGTGGCAGAACTTCTCATAAATCCTCCTGTTGAAGTGAGAAAATTATAAGTTTTGAAACTTAAGAAATGGTTTGAAGCTTCTCAATAATTCTTTAGTATGGTTCATATTAATTTTTTAATTTTTAACAGCATGATGATTATGTGGCACACTAGGATTTTGGATTGATGTGGATGCATTTGGACGCTGAGAGGATCCGATGCCTTTGTTTTCACTAGAATTTAGATTAATGGCAGCTGTGTTCTTACTTCTTAGGTATCAAGCGGACGCAAATGAAGCTCATAGGTCTTAGATGGAGAACGTAAAAGGGCTGTAAGCCTGTAACTGCCTTTTTAAGTATTAACATTAGAAGAAGATAGAAATGAGGAAGCATCGTAGAAGCAACCTAATCTATCTATATCTATAAGGACACTGAGCAACAATAATTCTCATGTTAGAAGCAGCCAAGACCAACCATGGGACTGAAGGGCCCTCTCTTTTTTATTCACCCACACTTACTGTTTTTGTGTCCTTCACATTTTAAATTGAGACTTCCAAGTTAAAGAGTAGTGGACGAAAGATGGCGCATGTGGTGGCAGTTATGGTGCATTACGTTGGTTACTTTGTGAGAACCATTTGGGGTCTTCAAGAACGGCGTTTTGCTTCGACCTTCGACGCCGTCAGCTCCGCCGCCATATCCGTCAGCGTTACATTTGTGCTCTGCCTCTTATCCCTCAGCCACTCACGACGACAAGATGCTACCATGGTCTCTGCCTTTTTCTGATCTCAGGTATAACGTTATTGGTTCTTATTTAAGCCAACACTGGGTTGTTTCGAGAATTCACATCTCATTTGGACGGATAATTATTACTCTGCTCATAGGTATTTTGAAATTAATTAGTATTATTTTATTATACTACTATTTCCTCATTATCATCTTGTATCAATTTTTCACTGGTTAAGTTCATCACCTGGTTGATTAATGGAATGGGGACTAGAATGAATCGCAGTAGTTATGGAATGAAACAAGTGTAAACTGTAAAGCATGATGACGGCATAGAAATTTGCTTTGCTTGTGAGATTTATGATGGCAATCCATCAAGCAAGTGGTTAAGTATGACATTAATCATTCAGCAAACTTCTCGCCTTAATCCATCAGCATATTTGCTTGGACGGTACCAGCCAAAGACGACCATCTAAATTTGCACACAAGATCTTGGGTGTTTTTTAGCAGGTTCCATAATACTATCTTTAGTGCCTAATTTAAGAGCTAGTCGAGATATTAGATTTTGTTTTAAATAGAAGACTTTGATTCACTTTGTTCTTGTATTTATAATTTTTCCTCAAACCCTCTTCATTAGTTGCATATATTATGAATGAGGTTTTCATTGAGGGTAATCTCAATGCACGTGATTAAAAAGAATATTTTAGGAAAATCAACGTACATGTGTTATCAATAACAAACTTAACGATTTTTTTTTTTTAATATACACAGCTAGTTCAAGGTCAGAAAGAAGGTACTACAATACATGAAAGAGCTTTATTTGAAGAGCAGAGCATAATTTTGAAATTTTGAATGCATGAGACAGAGAGAGTTCATGTAAAATTATTTTTGTTTCAGAGTCGTGCTATACATTTGAAGTCATATCCCTCATCGAATCATCGTGTCATATGTTAGTTGCATTTTAGAGAATCACTCGGGTTTTAATTTTGTTACTCTGTATGGATATACAGAAATATCAATAACTAATAATTCAACGCATTTTTTATTATGTACAAATTAGTTATCTAGTTTTTATATTAATACTAGAAGCTTCTACAATAAATGGAAGAGAAGAGCTCTATTTGAAGAGCTGCATCCATTTTGTTGCTCTGTATGGATACAGAAATATCAACGACAGGAAACCAATTCCTTTGTAATGAATAGAAGCAGACTTGCAGGAAACGATGATTTCCTTTGCAGCTACCTTTATTGCTTCAGTCTACTATATTACAAGAAGAAGAAGAAGAAGAAGAAGAAGAATATCATGACTGCACCAAACCAGAAGAAAGGAAGGCCGTTTAGGCACGCAGGTAGCCATTCTCGTCCAAGTACGCTATCACTGTGTCTGCCATATCACTGGGAGAAGCACAGTCAGTTTCTTTCTGTTCTAATACTATCTGCAACATCAACCAGACATACATTTAGTTTTTATCACGACAACTAGAGGTTAAATAGGTTTACAATATATCTGATAATAAGTTAGGGCCCTGGTGTGTTGCATTTTAGATTAGACCACCCAAGAGAAGGAAGAGAGATTACAGAGTTAAAAAGACTCTGCTAAAGCCAGTAATCATCAGTATTCTCTTGTCAAAATTAAAAACCGAGCAAGAGAACAAAATCTTTGAATTATAAGTATGCATAGTTTCTATCCATCATCTTATTCCTCTTTAATAAATGCTGACCCCAAGCAAAGAGAACATGACTTTTTGAATTTTAGGACTATAATATCTAATCATTATTTCTCTTACACAAATCTGACATATGCACATCGTACCAAATACACACCTCACAACTAGATGGTGGTTCATATGGATCATCTATCCCCGTAAAACCTGCAGAGTACAAAAGAAAATTCAACCCCATGATGAGAACTGATGCTCTATTAAACGCCAATTAGCAGACAAATCCAGAAGAAAGAAAACTAGGAATAAATTAGTTTTAAAAGGAGCTGAGTTAGCTGACACGATCATGAGGATGCATAACACCTACGTACCTTTTATCTTTCCAGCTCGGGCAAGTTTGTAGAGCCCCTTTGGGTCCCTTGATTCACACAAGTGTAGTGGCACATCTAAGAAAACCTAGAGCATAAGAGCATTGTCGGTAGAAGCATGAAGAACCTATTATCTTAATCAATAATCTTACTTTCCCCCCATTGTTAGAAGATGCAAAGCTACCTGCATTTATTTGTTTATTAACTATCAAAATAAAAGGCATATACCTCGATAAAATCTCCCTTTGAAAGAAGTGCTCGGCAAGCATCCCTATCCTTTCGGTAAGGAGATATTAAGCTGGCAATGCAAATAACACCAGCATCTGCAAGGAGTTTTGCCACCTCACCTGGAAATTGTTAGGTCATGCAGATTGAAAATCTTAAATATAGAAATGAAATAGTTTAGGGGCCAAGCACAAAATATATAGATACATATATACAGTAACTGACCAATCCTTCGTATGTTTTCTGTGCGATCTTCAGCTCTAAAACTGAGATCTTTGTTTAGGCCATGCCGAACATTATCACCATCAAGGATGTAAGTCAGTTTTCCTCTGGAATGCAATTTTTGACTCAAAGCACATGCTAGAGTGCTTTTCCCTAAAATTAATATTTGTGATTGATGAATTGAAGAGTGAATGAAGGTTGATAAAAGAATAAAAGTTTAAGAAACATCTCAAAAACGGCATCATTAAACAGAAATACAAGTCACGCCACTTGAAGTGTGTTATATATGCACCATTTGTATATATTCTACAGCAAGGACAATCATCACTGATAGTATAAGCAAAAGTCAGGCTTCAATAAATTTTCACTTCTTAAAATTATATCATAGAACAATTTCAAACAACTTTAGATTTCAACTTTCTAGCCAAGACAGAAAGATATTGTTAACTGCTCAAAGACCAAACTGTTGATAGTCGTTCATTAGGTTAACAAACCACAAAAATAACAGTAAGCTTGGTCAGACAGTGATATAGGTGATATTATACTCTAACATTGTAATTAAAACATTGCAAACATGAAACTCGCCTGGATTGTTAAACTCAACAACCACATACTAAAGTTGAACCTGAACAGAAACATTGGTCCTTGGTCGGAACATTGACAACAAGAAATTAGAAATTTAGACAATGGTAGCTAGTAAAAACTAGTGAATATTTTGGGTGTCAGTATATACTCCAGCTATACAAGACAGAACTGATCACTGATGGGAAAATAATTTGAAGTTTGTTTCACTCCTTTTGCTGGGTTTATAAATTGTCTTGACCACTTAAGTGCTTTCCCCTGTGCCCATATGCATATGCCATCTTCATTTCTTGTAAAACAATAATCTGAACCTCTGTACTCTACCCACCACAATATTTATATTTACTTGGACAGTTGGGGGAAATTAGTGTATTCCATCATCATCTTTACCAGGCAAAAAAAAATGGTAACGAGGAAGCAAGAATCCAGTTCATTTTATAAAATTAACTGTAATAAAGAGTGACCATATACCAAAAAATAAACAGTCCCTGTTTCTTACTATGCGACTATGCGTGAATGTAAGGCAATAGACAATATGTGAAACTTACGACACCATAACAACAAAATGAATTAAACTACCTTCATAAATCTTGAGGAATATGAAATTGGAAAAAATGGAACCACGATCTATTTCTTGTCAACAAATTGTCCCTTTAGATCCACTTAATGTCGATGGACTTCATGCATTTGGTGAGTGGATGTTTTCATTTCTCAAACATTAGGAAACCTACTGATATCATAGATATGGGTTGTGAATAATATGAGAAAGTTATCCTCGAGTTGCTCATTTATGACTTATTTACAGAAGAAGCTTTTTAATTTTACTTATATATCTTTAACCCAAACATCATTTAAATACAGTCTCAAGTGTTCGGGAAAATGAGATCACGATCACACAACTTAATTCCGCAAACCTGATCCACTAAGACCAGTTAACCAAATGACGCAGCTTTTTTGCTGAAGTAGCCTTTGTCTATCAAGTTTCAGAACTGGAGTTTTATGCCACAAAATGTTTGTCGATTTCCCCACATTTGACATCTGGCCGAGATTATGACCTGTGTAGATAATTAGTTTGTAGAAATTAGAACCCTAATAATTATGGTCTTGCATTCGATCGCTAATAGAGGAGTCAAGGACGAGTGAGCTGAGTTTATCAGATGCTTAGACATTAGTCTAGAGAAAGTGAATTCCATGAGATTTTCAGTATCACTTTAAAAGGGGAAGAATGAGAGACAAAGTCTTTTTATATAACTTAAAGAAGACTCAGACCAGTCGGGCGTAACAAGACGAGGGAGAAGAGGAAACAATACCAATAGAAACAGAATTCCAGATAACACTTCACTGTTGCCTTATTTATTTCGCTTAGTTCAGAATCTTCCTCAATAGCTTTTTCCTGATCTTTTAAGCTCGAGTTTCATCTTGCATTAGATCATCCGGATTTATTTGTCAATAATCGGAACAAATTTACTAGAAGAACACTATGTTACGGTTTTTTTTTTTTTTAATTTAATAAAATCACTCATGAGTCAAAAATCTTTGCCGCCTTTTTGCATATACCAAAGAAGGCAGATTCTAAGCTGACCGTTCAGCAGGAGTATAGATCTTTTGTCAGTGCTCTACAGAATTCGGAATCATTTTCAATCGAAGTACTGAACCGAGAGGACCACTTTTTAACGGCAACGGATGGTATTCTTACCAGTTTTTCAACGATAAAGTCCAAGATTGTGATTGACCTCATGCAACAACCACGACAATATTTATAACAAATATGGTTTAAATTTTTTAACTCAAAAATTACCTGCTAGCAATCTTTCCCGAAGAGGATAAGAACAAGAAAGAGCAAGAAAAACATCAGAGAAATTCAACTTGAGAAAAAGAAGAATCTGAGAGTGAGTACCGGAATATTCAGCACAATCATCAACCAAAGACGTGCCAGAGTCATCCTCCGCTTTAATCGGCTTGAAAAAGTTTGACCCCCCGCTGTTGCCATAAAGGCTCCAACATTTGCGACTGTGATGTAATCCAATCACATTGATTCCAAAACGCTTCTTAAACCCTAACGTTTCAGCCGTAGAAGGTGTAGGCGTCGCAAACGGTCCACATTCGCCATTCTGTAGCGATCCACAACACCAACAACATGGTCGGAGAGATAGAATGGTGCTCATCTTCACCGAAGAAGAACAATTCGGCGGTGAAATCACGGTGCTGATAGCGTACAGAAGAGAAGGGAGAATCTAAATTCTAAAGAGAAGGCCGAGTGAAGGCGGGGTAACGGTTTTCTGGTACAGATCATAGAAAGCGCTCATGTTTGTATGCGATGAGCTCAAAATTATTGGACTCCGCCCGGTAAAAAATGGGGAGAATCTGTTTGCAAGTACTTGGAAGTGTTTTTTTTTTTTTTGGCCAGAAGTTGGAAGTTGGAACTACTATTTGCGTATTTGATATATTACGTATATTAAGGGAAATATATATATTATACATTTAAAAAGTTATTATTGGACATAATTTTTATATTTATTATTATTTTATAATTTATTATTAATAATACTCCATCAAAAATAATTAATAAAGATTGATAATTTTAAGTCAAATAAATTATTTTAGAAAAATGCAATAAATATAAATATTTTAATATAATGTATTTATCTTCTTTAAACTCTATAAAAAAAGTTAAATGGCTTACAAGGACCTTAAATAGGATTTGCTTTAATGAATATGTGCTTCTAATGTGCCCATTAGAATGATTATATTTTTGTTTTATGTAAGGCCACTAAATCCCTTGAGGCCTTAATTTTGACTCTTAAATGAAATATTTGTATTAAAAAATGAAGTTATAAATTTTGAACCAGTAACTGACAATATAAAAAATGATGTTTTTATGAAAAAAAAAAAAAAGGAGTAAACGATTATAGTGTATGGAATACTCATCCATGTGTAGGAATATTAGCATAACTACTGTAGTGGGCTCATTTCACCGCCCATGAGAACAATAACGAGCAGTAAAAATAATGAGACATGCATCGTTTAAGAGCTTGTTAGGTTTTAATTCTTAAATTTAGATTTTTTTAAAATCGAGATAAAACTTCTTTAACATATTTATTTCATAATTCATAAAAGTTATTTTTAAAAACTAATTCAAACTAATATTAAATAAAAATTTGATGATCTAAATTTAAAATCTATAACTAATAAGTTTAAAGTTAAAAATATTTTTTGAGAAACTTACTGTTATGAAATTATTTTTATTTTAAATTCTGTTCCCATTAAATTTTTCTTTTTTAAAAAAAAGTCAATTATACCATCTAAATTAAATCGATCGCAAGGGTTTGTAGGGATGAAGAGAAATTGGAGTTTGTTATTGTGATGATCATTCTAACCATTGTCGTGGCACGCAATAATGCTCATCCTTGCTCAGCGCTTTCATTGCTGAGTGCTGACTGGATCAATTCCAGATGGTTTGCGCCACGTGTACTCGACTTAAGCCTTTTTTTTTTTTAAGTAAAAGCTGTATGCCACTGTTACTCAAACTAGGTTTTAGATTAGAGGTGTTTGGATTGGCTTTTGTACAATAACTTTTATAGTATGATAGATTTTTTTATAATAGCTTTTGTGAAAATATAAATTTTAATAAAATGAGAGTTATTATATAAGAATAGCTTGTACGGATTGGTAAATATGTGAGAGGAATTTTGTCTCGGCTTATGCAAATCTAAATTTTATAATAAAAAGGAAGAAAAATTTACTTTTAAAAATTTTAGTTTCTAATCTAACTTTTAGAGAAATCATAGTTTAAAATTTTTTTCAGGTGTTTAACAATTTCAATCAATGTCAAAATTTTTAATTATAATTTTCATTAAACCATGATCCAAAACAGACCCTCAGCTGATGATGGGATTCGTATTTGGGTTGGATATTATTGCGTCTTGACTCAGCCACAGAATCATTGGTATTCCGGTATTCCCTTAGCTGTTCCCCATCCGTTTCTTTATTCTATTTTACTTTATTTTTTTTTGTCAGTACCGGATTATTTAGTTTGTTATAATTTATTTTAATTAAATAAGATTTTATATACAATGAAAAGAACCTCTCACGTATTCGTACTTTATAATAAATTATTATAAATAAGCACTTAAAATAATATATGCAACAATGAAGTAGAAAATGTGGAAAAGCAACAAAAATTTTATACTATCAAATGCGTCCTCTGATCTTTATAATGATTCGCAAGTCCAGTGCGCGTCCATTCACTTCAGAAATTGCTGACTCAATTTTGAGAACTCCTTTATAAACTATTTTGAAATGATCCTGTCTCTGGTACTTACATAGACTAGCGATGCTTACTTACGCATATATATATATATATATATATATATATATATATATTGCATTTCCTTATTGCATAACATATGCCTCCAAATAAGAAGGTCTGAAAGGAATCAAAGACATCATTACCAACTCTATGTCGTAATTAGCTGATAATGATGTGAACCTTCCCCAAAAGCCCCCTTCATATCCAGAAAGAGTTGTGAAGCTTTTTTAAGAAAACGTATTATTAGATTAATTTATAATAAATTACTTAATTAAATTGATTGATTTGGAATTATTCTCAATTAAATATATGCACTCACTACTCTAAAAAGAGGTAAAAGTGATGCACTTATTATGATCATTTTTAATAAAAGCATCACAGCTTTTTTTTTTTTTAAATAGTAGAAAATGTGGTAATTTTTAAAAGTAGTATCATAAGTGAATGTCATAGGAAGTTAAAATTGATATATATATATATATATATATATATATAAAAGGGGGCTGGGCAATTCAAAACTATCTACCTTAAAAAATTCATAATTAATTACTCACATCTTCAAAAATTATAAATTAGGACTCTATAGAGAGTATAAGTTGTTTACTTTCTATTGTAAAAAAGAATCACTCAAAAAAATTATCATTTGATTATAAAAAATTTTGAATACTAAAATTATTTAGAAAAATCTACAAATATAACTAGTTTTAGTGTTTTTAAAACTCAAACATTCAAATTTTACCTTTTAATACTATATTTTGATGTCATTCAAATTTAATTCTTTATTGGTTTAGTTTTAAATTGAACTCTAGTCTAACTCACTAGCATTTGACTCAGTATCCCAAACAATTTAGTGACTAGTTGGGGTTTAGAACTTTGAAATTTGCTATCTCTTTTTATACTAATTAAATTATAGAGTTTTAGATGAGAAAATGAATGCAACGAATATTATTTATTTATTTGAAATTTTCCACAACTTCCCCCACTTTGAAGTTTGAACTCTTCCTCAAGAGGCCCAGCTGGAGCTGGTGAGTGGTGACAGACAGTTCGTGCTGCATTTTTAAACTATTTTTTCAGCACATGTTTAAAATTCCCTCTACTTTAATGTTATTTACAAATTAAATGCTTCTCTCTCTCTCTCTCTCTGTGTGTGTGTGTGTGTGTGTGTGTGTGTGTGTGTGTGTGTGTGTGTGTGTGTGTGTGT
>JBAGKO010000002.1:2708859-2719695 GCA_037177275.1 Acacia concinna | reverse complement strand
GTTCATAAGTCAAACAATATAATTTGAAGAAAAACGATAAATTTTAATATCTTAAAGTAATATAATTAGCTTTCTTAGGACTTTCCTTGGATTCTCCAAAAGACCCTTATAATTAGGACCGACGAGAGTATATTATATTGCTATTTATTTAAGTCAATATCTTCAAAATTCTATTACTAAAAGATTACATATTAATAACATTCAGAAAATATATATTAAATCTACATATTAAAATTAAGTATTAATAAGTCACTTATTAAAATTAAGAAAATTGGTCAAATTAAGTAAATATTATTCAAATTATCCTATATGCATTTTCAATATTACTCCTAATTATAATAAATTTTATGAAAATTTGTGCATAAGGACCCCCATAAAATTTTGGCACGACAAATTGAAGCTCTAAATTAAAGTATTGAATGTCTTTAAAGTTACATTGCAACGCTCCAATCATTTTAAAAGTAATTGTCTTTTTTTAAAAAAAAAACATTATGTTGTGCAATAGACAAAAAATCTAGCTTTAATGTTAAAAAGTAAACTACAATTTGAACTATATGTTGGACAACAGACAAAAAGATTACAAATTCAGAGATTATGTTTTGGGACATGGATGAATGAGGACCAACATGAACAAAAAAGATAAGGAAAAAAACAAATAGAAGAGCTTGTGCGCATACCTTCTTAGTGGGGATTAAGATGTGGAATAAAAGTTGCTGCAAAGATCAAGATATGGAATACAAGTTGTTGCAGAAGTGGAAACAAGTGGGATCAAAAGGAAGCAAAAAATAAAAAGCTCAAAGTTTCAATAATGGAGGCGGATAGTTTGAGAGAAGAATGAAGAAGGTAAGAGGAAAAGAGAGTGAAAGCATGAAATGAAAAAAGGTGAAAGAGAGAGAAAGCGAGGGAAGAAAAGTGGGTGGGGGTGCCTAACAGGGGAGCGCCACGATAGGGCCACGCATAGGCCCCACGTGGCATCATCCTTCTGTGGGATGGGACTTGGAAGGAGATAGGCCCCTTGGCTGGGCACATGGGCCCCACCCCTCTATGGGATGGGACATGTCCCATCCCACGGAGGGGTGTAGATGAGAGCCACGCTAGGGGCCTATCGTTGGGAGAGCGACACGATAGCCCTCCTTGCTTCCTTTTATTTTTTAAAAATTTATTTACTTCTTTCCTATGACACTCTTTTAAATAAGTGCCACAAACTATATTTGTTTGAAAATGCAAACATATGTTGTGAGATTTCTTTAAGGGAATGCCACGATAGGAGTGCCACTTAATTATATGTTTGTAGCAATGCCACTTTTTCTAATTTTTCAAAATTCAACTTAGAAAAATTTCATCTCCCCTCTAAATCCCTTGTATCAAACAAGCTCTTAAAAACCTATTACCTTATTTTGGATTGTACTTATCTATTATAATGTCCTAGCTTCTCTTAACCCAAGCTCCGGCTTTAATTTCCTAGGTATTTTAAAGAAAAAAAAGCAATTGATTGATGTAATTCCAAGAGGCAATCTATAGCTGTTGGTATTAAAAGGAGAAAATTGTAATTTGGTCTCAAAGAATGGACTTTACAATGAAATGGTCTAACGAAATTGTATAATTGCAAAAAAGTCCCGTTCGAAATTGCGTAATTATAAATTAGTCTCGTAGAGTTGTTAATGCTTAACATGGAATTGTTAAAGACAACTCTATGTTAAGAACATGAAATTGTCATGAACAGCTTTAATAATTTTCATTGACAACTCTAGGAATTTTTTGCAATTATGCAATTTCATTAGACTGTTTATCATAAAGTCTCTTCTTTATGACCAAATTGCAATTTTCCCTATTAAAAACTAGTTAGTCCACCATCTGATGTCTCAGTATCTTAGGACTAAGCTATTCATATGAAAAAAATGAATGAATATTCATTAATTAGGAAGCTTTAGACTAATCAAATTGTCAGTAAATTGATAAAACTTCGTACTTCCTATGCTTAACACAAGATTCTGTTCCTAATGAAAATTACGTTATGAACATGGTCTTGTATTAAGTACTAGAAGTAACATTATTATCAAGCAATTAACAATATATATATATATATATATTAAAGAAAAGCCTTCCTCAAACATCCCACCTTGGCTGCTACGTTACGTTGTTGTCAAGCCCAAAGCTTCTGCAGTAATCCTTGGACATTTCGTCTGAGTAGCAACCAGAGAAGCACCCAACATTTCAAGGGTGCTTAGTTTTTATTTTTTGGAAAATTAATCTTTTATTTCTTATAATTTAACTAAATTGTAACTTAGTTTATATACTTAACTCGGTGCCACTCGATCTCTATATTTTTTATTCAGTTATAACTTAATTTCTAAATTTTGACTCATTGTTATTATGTCCTTATATTTTTGATCATTTTATAATCTAACTTCTAACTTTTATTCTATAAGATAAGGACTAAATTATACAATAGTCAAAATTATAAAAACTAAATTATACCAAATCAAAATTTAAAGACTGAATTATAATTTAGTCAAAGTCAAAAGAATCAAAAGAATAATTTTTTAATCATTTTGGCATGCGTGGCATGACAGGAACAGGATCAGATTCAGCACAGCTCAGACTCAGAGGCCAGGCCACGTGAGGTATAATTCTCACCACAACTGGATCAATCATTGCATTTTTTAATGATGCTCCATGTTTATAGTAATTTCTTTAATATCAAGAGCATGATTTGTACTTTTGTCAGGGCCTTTACTTAACTTACAAAAGATCCTACGTACTGTCATGACTAGGAACCGTACATTTTATATTTCATAGATTTTAACGACTGCTTCACCTGTTCAATACTAGAGCCTGAACTCTGAGGCCATTAGCGTCATCTATTAAATCAACGACTAGCCAATATACCAGATTGAAACCAAAAGATTCTAATGAAAAAGAATATGAAATTGACATACAAAAATGTGGCTTTCAATCGAAATGTTTCGTGGAAAAATATTGAAAATGACCACTCAGAAGATCGACGGCGAGTTTAATTATCGGAACAAATTAAACTTTGAATCTCCCTATGTACAGCTTCTTCATCATCTCTGAGTTTTGCAATTCAGTTATTCGGCGCAGAAGTTGATGATGATGGTACACGAAACGCATTCTTCAGTCCATTCATCAGCCTCTGCCGAAAACTACTCTTGCTCACTTTCGGAACTCCTTTAAGCTCACGTGCTGCTTCTTTATACAAAGACGATGACCTTCCAGCTTCAGGAATCGCCAGAATTCTGCTATCAAACCTGAAACTCGCCGATGAAACGGACCCTCTCTCTCCTCTTTCTATGTTATTACTCCCATTCTCAGACGACGGCAAATAATGAAAACTCTTCGGACGTTCTGAGTCCAACATTTTGCTCCGCCGCCTCTCCGGCGGCTCCACTTGATGAGCAGTACTTTCGAGTAACAGTTTCTTCATTCCTCGGAGCTCCTTCTCCAGGCTTTGAATACGAGAGCTTGTGGATTCCATGGCTGCTCTGAGGTGTGTAGAATGGCGAACAATGGCTTCGCGGTGGAGATGCTCGCCAAGTGTGGTCGAGTTCCGGTCCTGTGCTTCGGAACGATGGTTCCGGTGTGTCATCATGGTGGCGGCGGGGGCGGGGGCGGGGCTGTGGAGGCGGTGGTGAGAAACAGCCGCGGCCGACACTATGGAATTGCGAGTGTTGAGCTGCTCTACCAACATGGCTCGGATAATGAATCTGAGTGGCATCCTAGGGTTTTGAACACATTCAACAAGGGTCTGAGGTGAGAGCTTTGTGCAGTCTATACAATTGCATATCTCAGCCCTTTGTTCTTCTCCTATCTTGCCAAAGTTGTTTTCCTTCACCAGCAGAACCAATAAATAGTAAATACCCTAGTTAAAACTCAAACTAAATACTAAACAGGTATTAAGTCCCTGTAATTTTGTAGGCATACACCCACCTAAATATCAATTTATTCAAATCATTTTCTTTAATTAAACTAAATATGCTGTATTTGAATTTTTTTCTGGGCAAAGTATCTTCCTACTGGAAACAATTTTGTTCAAGCACTATCAAATACTCTCTCCGTTCTACAATATAAGAGATGTTTAACTAAATATTTTAGTTCAAAGTGACGGTTAAGAACAATAAGTATGTTAGAACTGTTACTTATTTTTACTGAAATACAGAGATTTAAAATAAGAGAGAGAATACCCTTATTAAAATCCATCACTCTCTCCCTCTCTACCTCTCTCTTCTCTTATTGGGAATGATAACTTTTATAATTAACATAAGTATTAATACATTAGTATTGAGTAAGGGCAAAACTGGAAGAAAATAATTAAAGTACAAAACATTTTTTAAATATCTCTTATATTTTAAGACGAAGTAAAGGTAATAATTATCCCTTATATTTTAGGACAGATGAAATATTTATTTTTCTTTTTCCCTTTCTACAACTCCCCACTGATTCAAATATAATTAATGATTATCGACCTTCCATGAAAAAGCCTCACACTCTCACCTCCCTTCAAAATTGGCTGCCTTTGTGTTCTTTTTTTATTACACCACTCATCCACTTCCACTTCCACCTTAATCGAT
Organism: Acacia concinna; assembly: GCA_037177275.1. Lineage (NCBI taxonomy): Eukaryota > Viridiplantae > Streptophyta > Magnoliopsida > Fabales > Fabaceae > Acacia > Acacia concinna. Next base: position 2,715,106 of record JBAGKO010000002.1, on the reverse strand, counting down.
TCCTATATGATATATATATAATAATGAATTGTCTCTTGATCTCATCAACTTCACCTAACCTCGATGCCACACCTCATCGCGTCCCCCACATTGCCTTCTCTGTTGCAAATATTTACGTGAATTATTAATGTGTGTGTGTGTGTTTTTGTGTGTGTAATATTATAAAAATAAATCATAATCATAAATAATTATCACATGCATGATGCCGAATTGACGGGTGTTTTCATCGAGTCTAGAACCTCAGAAATCCGTTTAAAGGATTATTAAATATCATGAAAATATGTATGGTTATAAGTTATTGTTTTTTAAAGGGTTAAGAGTCAAATTTTATTTGGAAGTATTGCCTAAGAGGCGATTTTGCCCCAGAAATTTGTAAAATTGGGCAATTTTGTCCTTATTGTTAGTTGATCATCAATTGATCAAATATGTTGAACTAACAGTCCGCAGGCCATCCAATATATTTTTGCTAAAGTGAAGATTTGTCTTGAAAGTTTTGAATTTATTAATTTTGACTGTTAGTTGGCCAAATATGTTGAACTGACGGTCCACATGTCATCCAGTTTAGTTTTGTTAAGGTGAAAATTTGTCTCAAAATTCCATCTGTCATCTAGTTCTTTATTTTTAAAAGTTAGATTTAAAAGTTCCAGTACAAATTTTTACCTTAACAAAACTAAATTGAATGACCTGTGGACTGTCAGCTCAACATATTTGGTCAACTAACAGTAAAGGAAAAATTGCCCCATTTTACAAATTTTCGGGACAAAGTTGCCCCAAATCATACTTCCAGGACAAAATCACCCCTCAGTCAATACTTCTAAAGCAAATTTAACATTTAACTCTTTTTTAAAAGTTCACTCTTAAACAGATGGAGAATGCAAGTGGGATGCGTGATAATTGAATTTCAAGAATATAATCCGCGTTTAGACATTAATTACAACACAACAATTAATTCCTAATCACCTAGCTAATACTTCTTGTCCTGGCTTGTCCCCCACTTTTGATTATTGCTCTTTTCCTTCCACGCAATGCGGCCGCCACCAACACCTTGCTAGCTACTCCTTTAATATTATATATAAGGTATTTTTAATATTTTTTACACAGATAAGAGAAAACGTTAAATTTTATTAATTTTATTATAAAATTCAACAATTTTCTCACTCTGTTCCTATTTAGTATACATAATATCAAATAAAAACAAAATCAACACAAAAATAACTGAAGAGTAAACTTATAAATTAAAACAAAAATTATAATGAAGTGTCTAAATAAAACAAAAAAATATATTTTCTCCCTGTTTTATATATAAGACTAAAAGAATAGGGTCAAGAGAAACACCACTTATAAGCTTCCATGTTTTAAAAAGTACTCCTACAAATCTATAACAGTTATTTTTACGCAATGAAAATATTACGAGTGATGTATTTTTCATGGTTTTAAGGAATTTAAAAATGATACACATATCTTTCAAGTTTCAATGTTCTTCATATACTAATTCAAACGTATGTGTACTCATTTATACTTTTTAATGTTTTATATAATCGGCATATCTTATTTACATGACAACTTGTACCTTTTTTTTTTTCCACCGGCAATGCATTTAAAAATATTTTCATCCATGTTAAATATATTTTTGACAGGTTGTAGGTAAAACATAACCGAATGAGTTTCGCTCGGGAACATGGAATGAATTCATCTTTTTCTCTTCTTCTCATCGGGCCTTTTTTTTGTTCAAGACATATTAAAAGTCTGTTTGAAATAGTTGAAATTGTGGTAGATAAAGTTACTTATTTGCAATCGTATCTTTATAAAAATAACATTTAATAAAAGTTATATTATATAATGTGATTTATATTTGAAATGATTATAGTATAAGTTACTTATGTAAAATAAAATTTGTTTAGTTGATATGTTCGAAAACAACTTTTAGTGAGAAATGATTAAAAATGACATGAATTTTATTATATATATTACACATGCATATATATTGTGATATTTAAAAATTTTAACCCAAAAATGAAAAATAAATCTTCATAAAAAATAAAAAAACGCTAAAAACATATAATTAATGACATGATTAAATAATTTATTAAGATTCTCCAATAAAGTCAATTAGATATTATAATTAAGACATGAGAGAAATATATTACATGTAAATATATTGTGATATTTATACTACCTCCGGTTCTAATTATAAAATTGAGTTGATTTTTTTTTTAGAGAAGTTAAGGAAGCAAAATATGATATTTAATTATATAATATGTTATGTTTTATTATATTATACATTAGTTCATAAGTCAAACAAAATAGTTTAAAGAAAAACGATAAATTTTAATGCTTTAAAGTAATGTAATTAACTTTCTTAATATTATTTAAAAAAAGTCAATTGAATTTTATAATTAGAACCGAATAAAGTATATATTACATGTAAATATATTGTGATATTTATAATATGTCTTGTCCTAATTATAAGACCTACTTGACTTTTTTGGGGAAGTTAAGGAAATAAAATAAATTCCTTAATTATATCATATGTTGTGCTTTATTATATTATAGATTAGTTTGTTAAATAAGATATTTTAAAGAAAAAAGATAAATTTTAAAATTTTAAAGTAATGTAATTAGTTTGTTTATAATTTTTTTAAAAAAATTAACTAAATCTTATAATTAAGACTGAAAAGAGTAAGTTATAACGTAAAAATAAAAAATAAAAATTTTAAAAAGTAAAAAATAAAATAAAGAAGTGATCGTCACTTGCAATCGTTGCCAAAAGCTTCACATTATTGTTTAACAAAATAAACAACTTACAGAGTATAAATTAGTTCAGCATATAGTAGTTTCCCCAAACAAAAACAAAAAGCCAAAAATTCTCAATCTCACGTTTTGTGTGTAGAACGCCAGATATGTGGCTCTCACCGGCACACCAAACACTCCCCAAACCATCGGATGAGCATGATTGGAATTGGGTCTTTTCCTCTGACATAGATACAATCCGACGTTAATAATTGTACTCCATGTCGAACTAATACAAAATAATAGAGCCGGTAATATGGGCAGACCACTTATCTTAGGCCGGATCACTACAGGTTAGGACTATATGGATTTGGGCTTAAAAGACTCATTTATATGAGCTAACATTTGTCAAGCCCAAACCAGGACAGCTAAGCTGGCGGTTTGGGCGGGCCAGCCTATATTTTCCCCTATTTTATAAACTTATTTTAAAAAAATGGGCATTAAAAAATTTTTCTCCAGAACGTCGCAACTCAGAACCAGATAATAAAGAAATGATTAAAAAGCTTTAGATGATAATTAATAAGTCCACTGAAAATTTGGAATCAGTTAACTTCCACTTATAAGTTACAATTTAAAAGATACAAATTAATAGTCTACACTCCACGCATTACTGAAATACAAACTACAAAGCGACCAACAAATCAACAATCACTCAATATTAATAGTGTTGGAATTTGAAGCTTCACAATTTGAAACGTGATGTGAAGAAGCTGCAACACTTTCTTGACCTCCAGCACTTGGGCCTGCATATATTTTTTTTAAAAAAATATGATTAAAATACGGTCAACCGTGAATCCACTGGTCCGGACTGTCACGGGTTGAGCCCATATGGGTTCGGGCCTAAAAGATCAGCTAAAGAACGGCCCCACTTTTTTTAAACCCAAACCACCCATATTTCAGTTTGGGCGGACTCGCCCTACGGTTAAAACCCGTATTACCGGCTCTACAAAATAATACTCCTTCAGTCACATAATATAAGAAATGTTTAAATGAATCTTTTGATTGGAAGTGGCGGTTGAAAGTAATGAGTATGTTAAAATTATTACTAATTTTTACAAAATATTTAGGAGATATAAAATAAGAGAGAAAATACATTTATTAAAGTCTATCACTCTCTCCCTCTACCCCTTTATTCTCTCATTGAAAATGATAACTTATTTAATCAACACAAGTATTAATATATTAGTATTGAATAAATGTGAAATTAAAAAAATTGAATTAAAGTACAAGACATTTTTTAAATATTTTTATATTTTAGAACAGAGTAAAAGTGTCAGTTATCTCTTATATTTTAAAATGGATGGAGTAATAACAATTGTACTTTACTGGCGACAAAATAATAAAGAAATAGCGATAATAATTGTACTTTATAGCGTTGCTTGCATTGCGTAGCTACAGTTGCCGTATACAACAGTATAAATGCATGGGAAGTCGAAAATTGTCATGAGCTACAGAAGATTTTAAAAAGGGGGAATTTGTGTCATAGAATTAATATCAACACAGCCTATAAATAACTGAATAGATTGTATGAATAAAAAAAATCTATATCTATATAACTCATTAATTTATTTATTAATTATACTGATATTAATTATTAATTACGATCCTTTATTAAAATTCTCCCCCTCAAAAATGCTAATAACTACTAACACTTCCAATAAATCAATTACGTTGGTAAAAAGATAGTTATGTTTTTTGGGTTAAGGGTCAATATCATTATTATTCCTTATAATTTAATCGAAATTTAGTCATAATTAGTTTGATATTTATAATTTCATAAATGTTTATTTGGTGTGAGTTTAACCATATATTGATTATGATTCTATACTTTTAACGAGTTTTGATTTTTACATATATACTTAAACACTTACTAATATTGTGTACAACTATAGGAATAAAATGAATGATTAGTTTGAAACATGTAAAGATCAAAATCAAAATTTGATTAAACTAAAAGGATTACCAATAATACATACCTTTTGTAAAATATTAAAATTACCTTGCGTTATTAGCTAGGAAGTTTGTGTAATTATTCAAAAAGTTTTATAACAAATTAGGAATACTGGGTGGGAAAATTAAATACTTTAGGTAGTAAAACATAACATATATTATGAAAAACATATCATGAAAGATACCAAAGATTTTTATAATAATAGTTGAAGGGAGCAATAAAAACTTGTTAGACGATCAATATGTAAATAACTCATGTGTTTTATGACATACTCCCTCCGGTTATTAAACATAATACCCAATTAATTTTTTTAGAGTAATTAAGACAACTAAATAAATTTTTTAATCATAACATATGTGGTGTCTCATTATTTCTATATTACTCCTTCTAATTATTAATATAAGATATATTTAGTATAAGAAAGTTAGTTAAATTAGTTAATATGACATGTATTTTCTAAAACATTATAATCATATTCTTAAGTATCACATTTAAAAAAAACGAAATATAAAAATATACATTTGATATTATATATATATATTAATAAATAATATAATTAATATTATATACATTAATATTACATTTTTTAAATTATTATGTTATATATGTATATATTATTAAGTGAATTAATAATGCATATTAAAGTAGCTCAACTGGCAAAGACGGTGGAGACATATGGCGCAAGGTGGAGGAGACACATGGAAGCCGCCAGAGCCTCAACCAAGGACTGATCGTGAGGGGGTGGTTGGTGACGTTTATGTGGATTTGATATTTTCTTTAAAAAATAAATTATTAACGGAATTATACATGGATTTTTTTTCCAACATATTGTATAACAATTTATGAATTTAAGTTTAAACAAAAAATAGATATAAATACTATACAAAAAATAGATATAAATACTATACATTAAAATAATTAATTGAATATTTTTTAAAAATAATTGAGTTTTATATTAAAGATTGAGGGAGTATTTAATTATCACACATGTGCTATGCGTTGATAGTATGATGTGGAGTTCTCGTCAGTTACATGTGCCAAGGTATGCTTGAAAATCTACTAAAATGATAGGAAAAGGGAAAAAGGAAAAACATAATAGATGCTATTTAATATTATCTGATATATTATTTGCTGATATTTCTGATCTAGAAGGATTCTGATCTGATCTAGAAAATATGTAAAGAAAAAAGATGAAATTGATTAGAAAGAATCTAATCATTATTGTTATAGAACTAGTATAAAAATATATAGGCTTCTTTATTCTTTGTAAGATATCTTTTTCTTTTTTTGGTGAGATTTTTGTGTTAGGTTGTATTGTTAGGTTTTCTTGAATGTTTCTTTTAATTTCGACTATTGGTGTTTGTAAATAAAATTTTTTGTAATTAATAAAACTGACTCTTTTAGCAAGAAAAAAAAAACGGTCATTAAGGCCAAGGAACCTTGTAATCAAGTTGAGAAAGCTTTCACTTGGGGGGGGGGGGGGACAGCTTTCTGATTTTTTTTTTT
>JBAGKO010000002.1:2626808-2640617 GCA_037177275.1 Acacia concinna | reverse complement strand
CTTGTGGTGATATATATGTACATATATATGTTTATGATAATCATCAATATAATTGATAATATATGTTTATTTCGGCTAAAATTGAATCTGTTGGCTATATGCTATATACAGCTATTTGATATCATTTATGTTTTATTGCATATGAATGCAAATGGCTTATTGAAATTGCCTATGTGGTATATAAATTTTTCACAAAAATATATGGCGGTTGTTAAAACAACCATCATATATGATGGAATTTTTATAACAATTTATTACGGTAGTTTCATTAACAACCATCATATATAATATAAAATATATATAGGAGGTAAATGTAAAAAGCCATTATATATTTGGACTAATAACTGCCATATAAATATATATGGCATTAAAATATATAACGGTTGAAAATCACCATATATAGAAAAAAAACTAACATATACTTTAGTGTATGTTTAGAATAGGGAGTTGTAATATATCCATTATAAACAAAAATTATTAGATTTAGATGTGAGGTGATCGGGAATGTAAGTTTATCTGAAATGCCAAACTATATTTAATGATTATTATTTATTCTTTTTTGTGTGTGTACTTATTCGCAGTTGAACTCTTTACATTATTAGCATTTTAATTATATTATATTATATATCCTTAGGCCAAAAGGGAATTATTTTTTATCCTGCCTCAACCAATCTATCTTTGGTAATGCTATAATGTTCTTGGGATCAGAATGAATATGGGATTAAAGCCAAAAGCTTTGCGTTAAAGAATAATTCCTTCGTTAATGATCGTTCTATATCGTCATCCGACGGATTTTGTTTTTGTTTTTGTTTTTGTTTTTGTTTTTGTTTTTGTTTTGTTTTTTGACATAAATATGTTGTTATTAAAAGTGACATATATTCTTAACTAGCATCGAGAATAGATTATTGGTCATGCAATAAAAAACAAAAAAAAAATTGATAATAATTAAACCCTGGCATTTAATTAGGTATTAAGAAGATCGTTTCATACGCTTTTTTCCATCTTCAAATCTTAATAGAGACTTGGCAACCGCATAGGCAAGGAATAAGTTGGTCAGCAAAATCCTGGTGGGTTTTTAGAATCATGCTGCTTTATCCTGTAAAATGGTAATTTAATTAAATGATTAACTTAATAATTAATAATCAGAATCTCATATATCTTTGGCTTTTTTGAAATGTTAATCCACTTTATTCTCTTCTCCCAAAGACTAATATATATACGCACTATGAAGGGTAGTATAAGGAGATGTGCCTCTTTTTGACCACTCATTTTTTGGAAAGGTGCTCGATATATCACCTATAATATTGATATTACACATACGTGTTTGTATTGAAGCACTCGATTATATGTGCTTATATATATTAAATTAGTGTCAACATCGATCGGCATCGATCATAATCAAACTTGTATATTTATTATATATCATAATCATGGAATATTTCTCTTACATAAACTACCAATTGTCTCACTTGATGCATGTAATCCATATGATATAAAATATTTCTTAGCTATTTAATATTTTCCATTTCCATGTGTATCCTTCACTATTCTCGCAAGTGTGTTTTCAAGTGGACTCAAATTCTAAATATCGCACAAGTCTTTCAAAATTGCTAAGTTGGGGTTTATTTAATTTTATTTTCTTTATACAATGGGGTTTATTTTATTTACCATGCATATTTAAGTTACTCGTTTGTCTATTTCACATTGGCATACATATACATATACATATACATATACATATATATATATATATATTACATTGGCATATATATAATACATGTTGTAGAAAATTGCGTGTGTAATATACATAAAACTATACGTACGGATTTCATTGAATAAAGTCTCAATTTATTTGCCTTTCATATAGAGAAAAGGGGGGAAAAAAGGGAGATTAACACTAATAACATCCTTCAAACAGGCAAAGGAAGATCTCCACTTTTTATCTGTATCATTGGATCATTTTTTTGTTATTGAGATATTACATTTTCTAACAATATTATTATATTATTAAATAACCCTATATATAAACTGAAATGGTTAAAATTTAACCTGAACCGTCCAAAATTACAGGGAATAAAAAGAAAAAAAATAGTAAAAGTGTATAGTTGTGAGCTATATATTCAAATCAGAATTTTAACAATTTAAATGTGTCCGTATATTTTTATTTATTATGATGATAGTATTGTTGGAAAATAGTAAATGTCGACCGTACGGTTAAAAGTTGATTCAATGAGAAGGATGCGAGAGTGTTGTGGATTAATATCTCACAATATTTTTATGTCATGATATACTTTAATGTAATGGGCACGGTACCATTTATTTGTAACTAATAAAATTTGTATTTGGAAAAAGTGTAGTTGAAGTTGTACATAATTCTGTTTTCAAAATATATGAATTGTATTCTTCCTTGATAAATTATTCCACATACTCTTCAATTATAAATTGTTTAGGCTAGACTAATTTAAATAAATATTTTAATACAAAATAGAATAGGTTATGGGTAAAAATTAGAACTAGATTAAATATTAGATAATTTTTATCCAATATATATATATATATTAAATTCTTAATAAATAGTTTTAATCACATTTTATGATGACGATTGTGATAATTTAAGAGAGGTTAGATGACAAGAAAACACTGAAGTAGAAAATTTAAAGGAGACAGCCAGATAATTTTGAAGAGAATAATAAACGGAGATTTCACTTAAATTCTTTGTGACAGAGAAAACATACACTAACAACAAAATTAAGATGGAGACCAAGGGAGCTCGCTCTCTCAATGAAAAATACTTACATACTCTACGAGCATCACCTCATATATATTTTAATTAATTAAAATATAAGAACTCATTTTATTTTAATCTCAAATGGAGATGAGTCATTGGAAGAATTTCAAATTTTATTATTTTTGAAAAAATAAATTTCACAATTTAAAAAAATAAAAAACACAATTCTTATTGTTATTTAAAATCATAAAATTTAAATTCATTATGATAACTCATATGCCATGTGAGACTAAAATAAAATAAGTTGTTATAATTTAATTAATCAGAGTACATATAAGGTGGCACTCTTAAAGTATGTAAGCATTTCTCTTTTCTCAACTTAATAAAAAATAAAGCTCCATCTGACTAGTTAGAAGTTAGATGACTAAAATGTAGAGATAAAGAAAAATAGTTAAACTAATTATTTATCAAATATATGTTGCATTTGAATAACCTTTGATGAAAACATTTTTAATATGTGTAACCAATAGTGATAATTTGAAGAGAGAAAAAAATATTGTATAAATTTAGGAAATAAAATGAGTTTTTTTATCATGGAAAATAAAATGAATTAAAATTTTAGACATAATATAGAGAGAACTTCTTAACTAGCTAGCTCTTATATTAGGATAGGAGGAAGTAACTATAAAAAAAACAAAACAAAACAAAACAAAAGAATAGGAGGAAGTAGTAAATGAAAGAGGATGTTAAAAGATAATGCTATATTTCATTTTCAATGTCACCTTCCTCTTCAATAATATAATTAACAAGGAAGGAGGGTTCTAAACCTTTTCGAAACATATAAATACATTGTCACCATTCATTTATCAAAGTCCCTTATTTTTCCCCCTCTTGCCAGCTAATCAAAGTCCCTGCTCTTCGGTACTTCCTCCCATTTTTTTATAATCCATGCAAGGGACGTGCGAAGCTTCGTGGTTATTATTAAGCTTCATCATATAATTGAATATATTTTAATTAAATAAATTAACTTAATTAATGATGATTTATTATTGTAATTTTTTATCCCTTTAAAAATTCTTGACAACAGTAGAAGACGATTGTTACATCTATTAAATTAATCCATGCATGTATAATATCTTCTTTATACACACATACATATATACACAGACACACACATTGATATTTATTTTCTTGATTCTTGAATTTCTTTTTAATCCTTCCAAAAGTTAATAAGTCACGTTTTGAAAGATTTATTTAGTGAAGAGTTCAAAAAATATAATTTACTTTAAGAAAATTTATTAGCTTGTGTAAAATTATTAAAAATGACTTATACATATTTAAAGACGGATGAGGTGTTTTTCTACAATATTTTAAACTCCCAAGCGTCCCATTTTTTGTTTGAATTTTTCATAAACAAGCATATTAATTATAATCTAATCACACTTAGATTATAATACTTAACTTAATTAATCAATTGGTTTATAAATTAAAGTCCACTTTAGAAGTACATGGTGTCATCACAACATGACGACTTCAACAGCAAAAATGCATACAAACAAGGTATATAATGCAAAGTCCGTAACGATTTTATCTCATATTAAAACACAGCAAGAGATCGATCTGAATTGGTCAGATGTGTAATTTAAAAATGAATATATATTTTTTTTAAAACAGCATTTTATCATTTATAATGATGGAATGGGAATAATTGGGAAAAAATAGATTTAATTAAGTTGGGTGAAGAAGACAGATGGAGGAAGTTTCTATGAAAATATATGATAGAAAAATGAAGGGGGATGTTGGATATATACTCTTGTCAAAACGTAGCTTTTCGTTTTCGTTGCCACTTTATCTTAGAATTAATTATTTGCTCAATTATTTTTGGGGTCCAGTTCAGTAGTGTAGTATTTTTAATGGGATAAGGAAAACGAACCGTTTATGTTTATAGTAAATGCCCCACTCGCTCCATTCTTCTCAGCTTTTTATTACTCCCTCTCATCATAAATTATAAGGGATATTTAATTAAATATTTTAATTTAAAGTAACAATTAAGAATAATAAGTATATCATAATTATTATTATTTTTACTAAAATATTCTTATTAATAAAGACATATGGAGTAAGGGAGAATATATACTCATATTAAAGTCCCCCACCCTCTCTTCTCTTCTTATGAATAATAATTTTATGGTCAATATAAACATTAATACATTGATATTAAATAAAAGTAAAACTGAAAAACAAGAAATTAAAATACAATACATTCTTAAAATATTTCTTATATTTTAGGACGGGGTGGAGATGACGGTTGTCTCTTATAATTTGAGATCAAGGGAGTAAGATCTAATGTTTTATATAAATATTTTTAAATAATTACTTTACAATTTTAAATTATCATAACTAAAGTTTAATTGCTTTTTAATTTATTTATTTCTTCTTTAATAATTTGATATTTTATTAATATTTTGATAATTCATAATTTGTACGGTTTAAAAGGCTAGCTTCTTGTTTTGATTCAAGCTAAGCTTGTTTTCCCCCTTTTTTGTTGTTGTGTCTTTTCCTTGTAATTAGAATAACAAAAGAAAAGGAATAACAAACGAAAATGACCTAACAATAATAATAATAATAATAATAATAATAATAATAATAATAATAATGTCATTTTTAGATGGTTTGTAAGGGGAAAAAAGAAAGAAAAAATTAAACAACAATGATTGAAGCATAGATTAATTTATCAATTATAAATTTCCAAATATTTTGTTTGATGACTCAGCCTATCCCTTCAATGACCTATCATTGTCATGACCCTTTTTTCTTGCGATGCTCCTGATTGCCCTCTTAATAATGCCACTAATTAATAACACTAATATACAAATTATAATATTACCCCAAAAAAACAAATTTTAATAGTATATATGCCACTCTAATGTGTATCTGCTATAATTTTCATGTTAGGCTTGCCCATACAACATAAATGGGGTCCTAACAAAATTTTTTGCTTTTGTAACCTTTTGTCTTAATGGAAATTGATCTTTTTATTTAAAAAAAAAAAAAAAAAAAGCCACTCCCTCAAGGGCTTTGAGGATTCTTCATTTCATCTCCCTCTTCGGACTGTGCTAGCTCTTCCAAATAGTTTGATATTGTTAAAGTGTTTATTTCCTAGACGGAATCTTAATTAGATATGCCGGGTTTTTATAAGATGACAGAATGAAATTAAAGAAATAAAGGTGAAAAAAGTAACTTACTTGCAATCAAACTTATTCATAAGTCATATTGGATAATATGATTTATGTTTGGATTGACGTACGGTAGCATAAGCTATTTATGTAAAAATAAAACTTGTTTGGTTGATACGTTAAAAAGTAATTTTTATGGGAAAATGACTGAAAAAGACATAAATCTTATTATATACATTACATATATGTTGTGATATTTGAAAATTATGACAGAAAAATGGAAAATAAAATTTCACAGAAGAAAAAAAATTAATAACATGATTTAAAGTAATATAATTAACTTTTTTAAGATTATCATAAAAAATTAATTAGGTCTTATAATTAGAACCAAATTGATTATATATTACATGTAAATATATTGTGAAATTTATATTACCTCCAGTCCTAATTATAAGATCTAATTGATTTTTTTTGGAGAAGTTAAGAAAACAAAATAAGTTACTTAATCATATCATATGTTGTGTTTTATCATATTATATAGGGTTAAATGCCAAATTTGTCCCAAAAGTATTGCCTAAGAAGCAATTTTGCTCCGGAGTATAATTTTGGGCAATTTTGCTCTGGAAGTTTGTAAAATTGGGCAATTTTACCCTTGCCTTTAATTGACCGTCAGCTGGTCATTAGTTAACCAAATATGTTGAATTGACAGTCCACATGTCATCCACTATATTTTTGCTAAGGTGAAGATTTGTCCTAGAAGTTTTAAATTTATTAATTTTGACTGTTAGTTAACCAAATATGTTGAATTGGTAGTCTACATGTCATCCAGTTTATTTTTGTTAAGGTGGAAAATTGTTTCAGAAGTCCATTTGTCATCTAATTTTTCTTTTTTAAAAGTTAGATTTAAAAATTTCGATATAAATATTCACCTTAACAAAACTACAATGGATGTCCTGTGGGCTACAAGTTTAACATATTCGGTCAACTGACGGCAGGAGCAAAAACGCCTCAGTTTACAAACTTTCTTAACAAAATCACTCCTCAAGCAATACTTCTGGAGCAAATTTGGCATTTAACCATATTATATATTAGTTCATAAGTTAAAAATATTTAAATAAAAATGATAAATTTAAAATGTAATTAGTTTTTTTTAATTTTTTTTAAAAAAACAAACTGAGTTTTATAAGTAGGACTAGATGGAGTAAATTAAAACAAGAACTAAAAAATAAATAAAATTTTTACTCCTCGCCACATGATACAAAGGATATATAAGAACCAAATTTCTGTTTACAAAAATAAGTGACTTTTATCCTGTAAGTGCAATTAGCAAAAAACCATACCAAACATTCGTTTTTTTTTTAACTGCAACAGACGATTTGGGTTGTACATCGTTATGTCAAACACACACACACTAAGAGTTTACCGGTTAATGTATAAACAAAATGCAGAAATGAGACCTTAATTATAAACCGTTAAGGTGAAATTTTATTAATAAAGTTTTTTTTTATAGGATGTCTGGTATAAATAATTTTTAGAAAAAAGGTAAAAATATCAATAAACAATTTAAAATAGTGTAGGTTTACTAAATCTATTAAATTTCTTAAAACTTACGTTAGGTTGTATTTTAAAGGCTTGCTTGTTATAACTTATTTTGAACAAATAAAATTATACACAAAATACGAAAAAAACATTTCTCACATACTTATTTCGTACTGCGCAATATGTCACTTATAATTCATTTCAAACGAGTACTAAATTAGTTTTGGTGGATTTAACATATGTTTGGTGAAATTTGACTGCATTGGTGAATTTGTAACATTTATATTTTAAATTGTTTATTGATATTTTATCCATTTCAAAATTTATTTATGTTAAACACTGCTAAAAAAACTTTATTAGTAAAATTGCCTTAACCCTTTCTGTCTATCAAAATTTCATACCAGTATTACTTTTTTTAAAAGGAAAAGTGAAATATGCCGCTTTTTTTTTTTTTTTGTTGCCTGAGAAATATGCTGCTTTTGACATCAAAATTGAAATATGTGTATGATAGGTGGATATTTGGATTTCTAGAACCCATGGTGGACTAAGGAAAGTGCGCGTGTGTGTATGTGTTTTTTTTTTTTGGGAGTGGATTAGAATTTATAGAAAGAAGGGAAATTGTACTTTTTTTTTTCTTTTCTAGAATAATGGAACGTAGATAGTTCCAAAAAAAAGTTGGCAAAAAAAAAAAGATAGTTCAAAAAAAAATAATGAAGCGTAGAAAAAGAAGTAAATGAAAAGATCGTGGCCGTCAAATCCAACTGAGGAAATTGATATGCCGAGGGTCATGATGAGGTTGACTTTTTATTTGTGATTTTTTGCCATGAGGTACTAGAGTGAGTGAGTGAGAGATTATGGCTGGCAATTTAACAAAAATAAAAGGAAAAAAAAATAGGAAAAGGGCCTCATCAACAAATTTACCGGGGAAAAGGACCTGAATTGCATAATAATGAATAAAAAGTGATAAACTCCTACTTTTTAAAAATAAAACCCACCTTGAAAAAGAAGAGTAAGTAATTGGTCCCGGATAAAGAACTTAATTACACTTGTTGATCTTTTACATTTTAAAATATATAATATGTCGGTTCACAAAATCTCAGTTATTTTTTTTATTATTAACTAATAATATTTAAATCTAAAATAAAATCCTTTGTCGCTATTAATTTAAGTAGTTAAAATTGAAATAAGCATTTTTATGATTTATGAAATAAAACTATTCTAGTATATATGGTGTGAAATCAATTAAAATATATTAATCCAAACCAGCCATATAATTAAGGTCACGGAGATTTTGTTGGAAAGTAATTGAGAGAAATCAGAACTGCAGAAAAGAATGTCTTTATTGCTATTTCTTTCTATTATTTTCATTTAACATATTAATTATTAGATTAAGTTTTAATAGTTGAAATTTAGAGAAACCACTGAAAGGAATAATGGTCTATCCACTTAATTCTCTCTATCAACTTTTTATAAATTGATAGCAAATTTTTGTTAATTGATATCAGTTTTTTTTTTGGGCCAAATCTTTCGCGAGTTCTTTAGAATTCAGATGTCACTAATTGCAAGACTGATTACAAAATTTCAGGAATATATAATTAAAATATTTTTTTCCCTGAAACCAGGTAAATGATTAGATTTAATTTGAGTTGAAAAAATGGTAACAATTAATTGAGGAAAAAGGAAAACAAAGAAAGAAAAGCTAGAGTTTATAACTAGAGATGGAATATTGATTAATGTGCGTGTGAATGAATATTTGTAGTGTTAATTTAGTTATGAATATAA
The DNA here is from genome assembly GCA_037177275.1 of Acacia concinna. Lineage (NCBI taxonomy): Eukaryota > Viridiplantae > Streptophyta > Magnoliopsida > Fabales > Fabaceae > Acacia > Acacia concinna. The sequence goes on along the minus strand of JBAGKO010000002.1, from coordinate 2,631,392 downwards.
AATAATGAGGGATGATGTTGATTTAACGTTAATCCATGCATGGAGAAGCAACAATTAACAGCAAAAAAAAAAAACATCAAATAAAGATAAACGCATGGTATAAAATGTGTATTTAGAATAACTTATAAGTGGTTTATAAGTGATTTATTACGAAATACGAAATAAATATATGAAATGGGTCTTTTTCGTATCACGCAATAAGTCACTTATTCCTGGTATCTAAACCCACCAAAGAGGGTACTAAGATGAAGCGGGGAAGGGCATTATGGGAAAGACAGAAAGAGAAAGTGGGAGAGAGAGTGGGATTGGGATTTAACGTAATGATTACGCTCTTAATGGCGCGTCATGAATGCGTCCCCCTCCATAAATAACTGCGCAGCCTTCTAGCCGCCATTCCCACTTTCTCTTCACTTCCACCTCTTCCACTACTTTCCCTTTTTTTCCTCTTTTATCCCTCCCCCTCCTCATTTCTTTCTAAAAACTACTACTATTATTATAATATAATGTCACTATTTTATTAATAGTTTAATACAGCTAAGTCCCCTAATCAATACCTATTTCCTATTTGACCCTTTGGTTCCTAGCCTTATAGTGACTCCCTCCTCAGCTCCTCCGTTAAGTTACTCTCTGTACTTTTTGGGAGGGGGGGAAAAAGTTAGTCTCCGTACTTCGATATCTTCATTCATATTCCTATAATTGACAACTTTTACATTATACTTCCTTCATTTTTTTTAATAATTCCCCCCTTTTAATATTTTGTTCAATTCTTTGTCTTATGTTTGAATCTAATGATAATAGATTTAGTGTCTGTTTGGCACCATGGTTTGAAAATAGCTTTTACGGATTTCGAGGTAAGTATGTAAGAGGAGTTTTGTCTCGGCTTGCGCAAACCGCGGTTTGGGGGTTGCCCAAACAGTTTGTAACTTCAAGTGTGAGTACTTAACAATCAATCTCAAAATAAAAAAACTTATTTTTTTATCTCTTTTTATACAAGAAAATAGTTAAATCAAGTTTTTTAAATCTATTTTGTTATGTTCAATTACATGTGTCTTATATGTGAATAATTATCATTTTTAATTATAAATTTAAATACAATAAAAAAAACACATGATCACATATGATTGGAGAACCTGCAAAAATAGATATAAAAAACTTAATATAAGTATGATTATTTTATAAATAGCTTTCTTTCTTTTATGTTTAGTTTTTAATATAAGTAATTATTTTTCTTATTTTAAAATTTAAACATTCTTTTCTTTTTTTATCCCTATTAAATAGATACATTTATAATAATTATCTCACACACCACTAATATTTTCTTATATAATAATCTATTACACATTTTCTCTCATATTTTCACTCATTCCTTCTTACATATTTTACATTCATTCTTTTTCCTACTTTTTTTTTTTCATAAATATGGGTGCATTTCGTAAAGACATGACACTTTTAATTTGAAGGCTTCAACTATTTATCTATCTATCTATCTACTATTTCGTTGGGCAAAAAACAATTATCTATCTACTATTTATATATTACTCCCTTTCATCCAATTTATTGAGCTCAATAACTAAATACTGCAGTTTAAAAGAAGGTTAAAAATAGTTAAATGTATGAAGTAAACTCTTTTTTTTAAGTATACTCTTATTTAAAAAGGGTAAGTAAGAGAGAAAAATATAGTAAATATGAGTATAATTAAACTATTTTTTATATTAAAATCCCCTATAAAATACAATTTTTTTCCCAACGTAATACACACAATTAATGATTGGAAAAGATAAAAAACTTATTAATGGCTGGACAGCTTTTGTTGGCCTTTTATAAAAAAATGGGTCAAGGAAATTTAAATTTTAGGTTTTTATAAAAAGGACTGTAAAGACTACTATTTGTATTTTTATGTTTATGAGTATTAATTAGTTTTATAAAAAAAAAATTTTTTTTTCAATTTCATGATTATTATAAGGACTTTCCAATATTCTAAATTTGATTGTATATAAGATTTGAAAGTATAAATAATGTTAATTCAAATATGTATTGTTAATTCAAAAGGATATAAAGAATTTTACCTTTAATTTTAAAAGTATCATTTTTTTCCCCAAAACATCTTGTAAAGTAGTAAAGCAGAGGAGGAAAGGAATTAACTTTCTATTGCCACTAGGAAAAAAATTAACTACGTCACATACATTAAATTAATTATTTATTTATAAAAGGTATTGATAAATGGGGCACGGGATTGGGATGGCTCTCCCCACCACCAAAGTACTGCATGGATCTCTTGAAAGACAGCTTGATCACACACCTAATAGAATTCCCATTGAATTGATGAGAGTTCATTTGTGGGAAAATTGTAATTAAATCCTTATGAAATAGTAAAATTTAAATTTAGGCCTATATTTTTAATAAATTATTAATCAAGCCGTAAGACTTAATTAGAGATTTTAAAATGTTATTAAAAGACCATAATATCCCTATTTAAGTTAAAAATGAATATTTTTTAAATTTATATACTGCCTTTCAATATTGTTATAAATCCACTAAAAGTTGAGATCCAAATGTGTTTAATGGATCCAAATATGTAGATTTTGATGTTAAGGTTAAAATTATATGAGAATATATATATTAAAAAATTTATTTTTAACTTAAATAGTGACATTGTGATCTTTTAACAATATTCTGAAATCCCTAATTAAGCTTCATAACCTAATTAATAATTTATTAAAAATATATGTCTAAATTTAAATTTTACTATTTTAAAAGGATTTAATTAAGATTCTCTCAATATTTTTGGTGGGGAACAAAAGGTTGTGGTTTGTGAGAGAGTTAATGGTCACTCTGTACATGCTATGATGGTAAAATATTAGGTTGTTACTCTTTCTGTCTCTAGGTCTTTCAATTAAATTATGAGTTTTTTAAAAAATAGTTAAAATCATCTAAACGTGGTAATTATGTACAAATTTTAATTTTTTAAAAATATCTCTATTTATGAACGAGGGTGAGTGTGTGATGATAAGAAAATGATGAAAAATAATGTGTGTGGTATAATAATTAGTTGAGATCAAAATGGAAAAAACTGAATTTAATTTTTAGACAAACTCAAAAAAAAATATTATATTTAGAGACAAACACATTAAAAAGGCTCTTATATATAGAAGTGAAGGGAGTATTTTCTATAATAGTTTTAGATTTTAGACAAACCACTCACATGCAATTTATAAGTCGCTTTTAGTAAGGTTTACATAAATTAAGACGAATACAAAATTATATTAATTCTACCTTAAAATTTAACAACTTTCAAATATTAGCCATTCGATTAAAAAAAAACACTACAACCCTATTAAACTAGATATACATTATACCTCAACAAAATCAATAAAATAATAAATTAAAATTAAAATTATATATTCATAAAATTTAATCATGTGACTTATTATTAATAAATGTAGAGAGACCTCTTATCTTTTGATCAAATCTAATCTTTTTTCTTTCTCCACAACTTAACCATGACCTTGCATTAGCAAAAAAAAAAAAAGGGCTTTTTATTTAAATACGATGAACAGTAAATTTTTTTAAATAAAATGTTATAAATTTAAAAGTATTTACTACGGTGCGACACTAAAAATCATTCTTGCGTTGAACTTCACCACAAGAACCATTCAGAAATCGTTCACCACAATAACGCTTTGCTTGAAAATAGGTGGGTAGGAGAGAGAAAGTGTAGTGAACGATTTCGGCTGTGTTTCTTTTTTTTTTTTTTTTCTTGTTGATAGTAAAAATTACAACTAAGCACCTCATTTCTTTTGTCCCACTTTTCACCCCATTCTAGATTTAAAAAGAGTTGCAACTAATTTCCCTTCACTTCACTATTTGCTTATCTCATCCCCTTTATTTTATATATTCAAGTAAATAGGAATAGATCTAATCTTCTTAAATAAAATAAATTTTGGAGAACTTTATAAAAAGAATATATTTTATCTTAACAACCGAATTTATAGAGATATATAAATATAATTTTTTTTTACAAATATAACATGATATATCCAAAATCTACACTGCTATTTATATATGATGTTGTGCTTTTTTTATGTTTTTAATTTTTAAGTTATTCCATCAAATTAATTTAAATATGACATATTCAAAATATACGCTTGTTTTTGAGAATGTGTTTATGGAAGAAAATTTGAGAGTCTGGCCAAAAAAATAAAAAGAATTTGAGAGAATTTTGTCAAAAGAATAAATATTATTCTTTTCAAAAAATTCAAATATGATTTATTGTAAACATTTCCCTAGATTCATTTACCATAATATTTGAAAATTTGAAAATAAAGCAAATTTGAATTTTTTTAAAAGAATAATATTTATTCTTTGAAAATTCAAATATATCAAAGAATAAATATGATTTATTTTCAAATTTTCAAAGAATAAATATTATTCTTTTGACAAAATTCTTTCAAATTATTTTTATTTTTTTTTACAGACTCTCAAATTGCAAAAAGAAGCATAGATTTTTAATATGTCATATTTAAATTAATTTGATGGAATAACTTAAAAATTAAAAATATAAAAAAAGCGCAACATCATATATAA
>JBAGKO010000002.1:2612571-2626708 GCA_037177275.1 Acacia concinna | reverse complement strand
AACTACTATATAATGTAATAAAACACAACATATGATATTATTAAGTAATATAATTAGCTTTCTTAAGATTTTCTTAGATTCTCTAAAATGGTCTTATAAATAAGAACAAAATAAGTATATTAGTTTATAAGTTAGACAAAATATGTGAATAGGCAAAAAAAAAAAAGACAATTTTTTTTTAAAAATGGAATATTTAAATATTTTAAAAATACTTTAAAGTAATATGATTATTTTTTTAAGATTCTAAAAAAATTAACTTAATACTATATTATATTTAGAATCGGAGTAGTGTTATAAAATTTGATAACAATACAATAAACGATAAGGAGAAAATTGGAGACAAGCCAATCCCTGTGTGGTTTGGGGTAAAATGGAAAACAGGAAAGACAGCTTTATATAAATGATCCGTGGATCACTTCAAACTTCATTTCAGTATGCTCTCCCCTTCGCTCACTCCAACTTCCCTGCTATTAAGTGTATGTTTGTTTTCGTTTTTTAAGATGTGGTTTGTGTAATTTGAGATAAAACTCCTCTCACATACTTACCTTAAAATCGTAAAAACTATTTTCAAACCATGTGGAAAAAAACTTCTTATTCAACCAACTAGTGTCACATATCCCACAACACTAAGGACCAAATTGAAAACTCCCCTAAGTTATGGGATCAGATTATTGATTCTCCCCTTATTATTTCGAGGACGATTAAGTTAGTAACACCCAACAAATCACTAATCATTTTTTTTAAGAAAACAATTATAAAGAATAGGAAAGGCAAATAATGGATTCGCGCCGCGAGGGAGAGAGGGGGGGAGAGAGAGAGAGAGAGAGTGTGAGAGAGAGAGAGGGAGAGATTTAAATTTTTTTTAAAGCAATAAAAATTAAAAAGTCCAAAGCTCAGGTATATAAAGCCCTCATGATAGGATTTTCGTCTAGGCGATAATGATCTATTAACTCGTTTAGCTCTCCCAAAATAAATCCTTTAAAACGGCTCTGTCTCTCTCCCTCTTCCACTCCTCTCTTCGTATCAAAAATTATCGAAGTACCTATTCCATTTTCCTCACTTCAGTTTGTTGTTTCATATTCCGCCCTGCTTCGCCCATTCAATATAATGATCCTACTCTGCTTCTGGTATTTCGATGCGTGAGCTTACGTTTCTTGCTTATACCACACGCTAATCAGTGTCATCATCAATCATAAATCATCATCAGTATTTTTCAAAATCTCCAAATTTTTCTGCTCATCACTCCCAGTCACAGAACAACAGAACCCTTTCAGCTCATCTCTATATAAAGCCTGATTATCCCTCTTGTCCTCTGGTCTTATTTCCGTCGTTTTCAGCCTGTGAGAAGATAATAGAACGACTGTGAGTGTGTCAGAAAAGCAGGATATGGGAGAAGAGTACGGTAGGATAGTGGTTGTGAGAGAGTTCGATCCCAATAAAGACAGAGAGAGAGTGGAAGCAGTAGAAAGAATATGTGAAGTTGGTCCCAACGGGAAGCTTTCCCTCTACACCGACCTCCTCGGCGACCCAATTTGCAGGGTCCGCCACTCCCCTGCTTTCCGCATGCTGGTATTTATTTTTATTTTCCGTTCCCCTGAAAATGCCTACTCTGTTCCTATTCCATGTATCTTTTCCGATCACCTCTAGTCCTACTCTTTCTCATTCATCGAAGTTGATGTTGAGACTGATTCGTCTTGTTCCTGTTCTCTGGAATCAACAGGTGGCTGAGATAGGCGATGAGATTGTGGGGATGATAAGAGGTTGCATCAAAACCGTCACATGCGGGAAGAAGCTCTCCAGAAATGGGAACAAATCTCAGTTCACTGAAGCCCTCCCTGTATACACAAAACTCGCCTATATCTTAGGTCTTCGCGTTTCCCCCTCTTACCGGTACGATTATTCGATTCTCTTCCACTGATCAGTCAACAAATCAATAGTTTCAAACTGTATAATCAGAATAAACTGTATACTAGTACTTAATTGATGGTGGTGGTGACGGAATTAACGTGTGGACAAATTTACCTGTGTACAGGAGAATGGGAATAGGGTTGAAGCTGGTGAATACAATGGAGGAATGGTTCAGAGGCAATGGCGCCGAATACTCGTACATGGCGACAGAAAAGGACAATTTGGCGTCCGTTACGCTCTTCACCGACAAATGTGGATACTACAAGTTCCGTACACCGTCGATCCTCGTCAATCCCGTTTTTGCTCATCGGATTAGTATTTCTCAGAAGATCAGTATAGTCCAACTCGATTCCTCCGACGCGGAGAAGCTCTATCGTCGCCGATTCGCCACCACCGAGTTCTTCCCGCGCGACATTCGCTCCATCCTCAACAACAAGCTCACCCTTGGCACCTTCCTCGCCGTCCCGCGCGGGTCATTTAGTCCAGACACGTGGCCCGGGTCGGACTTATTCCTCTCGGACCCACCCGAGTCATGGGCTGTTATCAGCGTCTGGAACTGTAAGGAAGTGTTCACGCTCGAGGTCCGAGGCGCGTCGCGCGTAAAGCGTACAGTAGCCAAAACGACGCGGATTGTGGACCGGGCGTTGCCGTTTCTTCAGCTGCCGTCCATCCCGAATTTTTTCCGGCCTTTCGGATTTCACTTCATGTACGGTTTAGGAGGGGAAGGGCCAGAGGCGGAGAAGATGGTGAAGGCGCTTTGCGGTCACGCGCACAACCTTGCGAAGGAGCGTGGGTGCGGGGCGGTTGTGACGGAGGTTTCGAGCTGTGAACCGTTGAAGTTAGGAATACCACACTGGAAGATGCTATCATGCGCCGAGGATTTATGGTGCATGAAGAGGCTTGGGGAAGACTATAGTGACGGCTCTGTCGGTGACTGGACAAAATCTCCACCTGGTCTGTCCATTTTTGTTGATCCCAGAGAATTCTAATTCCAAATATTCTCTCTTAAGCGACGATGAAAACGCGAGCGAGCTATGAAGTGTAATTAAGCGCATGTCGTTTTTCCTTTTTCGCTCACTCTCTTGCTTTTCCGCAAGATTTTTTTTCTGGGGAAGCGACCCTGACCCTGACCCTGACCCTGACGGAGGAAAAGAAAAGCAGAGAATGAGGAAAGGAGATGGGGATTTTTGTTTTATTTTGTTTTTGTAAAGGGAAAAAAAGAGAATATCCTTCAGCCTCTGTAATTTGGGAATTAGCTCTGTTTTTTTATTGTAAATGTTTATTTGGAAGCGACTTTCTTGTTAGATCCTCGTTGAAGCCAAACGCAACCTTTACCTATCATCTTTTGGAACTTACCCTGTTATTCCAAAATCTAATCATATGGAATTGTCTAATTTGTCTAAACTCTTAGGGAGAGAGAGAGAGAGATATGAAGTGTGAATCAGAATATCCAAGTGGGGGTATATATATATATATATATATATGAATGAATGGTGTGGCGCATATATATGAATATAATGATACTATGAATATGAATGGATGTGGGTACAGGTGGGGGACCTAGGACCTTATCCTATTACTCTGCTTTGATCGATAGGGTTCCTCGTATCTTGCTTATTGAAGGCAGTGGGAATCAAACGACCTGGTGGCCATTATTAAGTCGAAGTGTATGTTCATCTCTTATTAAAAGTGCATGTCGTTGCTAATTTAACTATTATATTCCAAAGAACCTACAAGCAGAGATTCATGGTGGGACACCCCCTTCACACACACTATCTTTCTATTTTGGACCCATTCTCTCTCTCTCTCTCTCCTGTTTTTACAATATGGAAAATCACTTTGATGTGTGTTATATAGCTTGGCCTGCGTTGACCTCCCCAAGGGCTTTACTTCAAAGAAAATATGCGAATTGAAGGCACGTTTCGGCATAAAGACGTAAAAGAAAAGGTAGGAAGCAGCCTAACGCATGCATATTAATATTATAATGTTCATGTTGGTTTTGTTAAAAAAAAGAGTAAAACCAGAGATGGTGGGACCTTCCATTCCTAAAAGCAATTGAGTTTTGTTTGTCATAACAGTTTTGTTGAGTTTGGAGCATCAAATACCCTCATTGGTCACTGAAATAAGGTGTTTAACTTCAAGCTCGTACATATTATATAATAACACAAAACACAAGACAGAATTGGTCTAGCAGTGTGTATTTTATTATATTCATACGGACCTCAAGTTTGAATTTTAAAAAAGACATCTATGTTGAGATGATAAACTATAGACCCTGGAACTAGAATAACCATTTACTCAAATATGATCCAGCATAAGCTATCAATATATGCCGATTGAAAGTATGAAAAAAATAGTATGCCAAATATAATTAATAAATAAAAGAAAAGAAATGATGATCAAGTGGTAGGTTATTAGGTTCAATCAAATTAAAGGTTGCTAGCTACCAAATGAGTGGAGGGATATGAGGGAAGGAGGAAGATGGATTGAATGGATGAAATGGGGTGGTGAAGTTGATAACTAAATAAATAACATTAAATAATATATATATATATATATATATATAATTTGGATTGATGAAAGGGAAATAATAATGAAACACTAATATATTTTATGAGAAGTCAATTATATAAGAGTGAGTAGGTGTTAGGCAAGGCTGGAGCAGGCTGCGGCTAATAAGGCTATATATATATATAGTTGTGATTAGAAGTAATTGACATAATAATATCTCTTAGCTGTGGAACCTCACTTTACAGCCTTCCAAAGTTGAGGTTATATTCACAGCAGCGCAATAGGATTTGTGAGCACGTACAAGAGACGAGATAGGGATCGCCACACCATCTTTCCTTGTCAAGCTTGTCCTCTTTTTGTGTGTTCTCTTTTCTAACAGAAATTAGTTTAATTTCTGCTATTCATGAAAGGGCACTCCTAATCCCACCAGAACGTAACGTCAAGCAATGTTAACCAAGTCTTGTTAAAATAGAGTATTATGCTTCCTCTTTCATTTTTAACATAAGATCAAATTGACTCTTTTCTTTTTAGAGAGATTAATGAAGCAAAATAAATAACTTAATCATAAGATATGTTATATTATTAGATCATATATTAATTTATAAGTGAAACAAATGAGTTTAGTATAAAAAAATATGTATATAAATACTTTAAAGTTATTTATTCAGTTTTCATTATTCTCTCTAGAAAAAGTCAAATAAATGTTATATTAAGGACCAGATGTAATATCGATCCTTAATGTAAGATCTATATATCTTATTTTTGTAAATTATGGAAACTAAATAAATTATTTATTTATAATATGTGTTATATGGCATATCCAAATTAAATACTTGCATGTAATATTTAAAAAAGCATAACTATAAGAGATACAAAAGAGTACTGTTCATATATATTTTATTTTGGTATGTCTTTTTATTATTTGATTTCTAATGGATATGATCGAGGATAGATTACAAATACAAAAAAGTATTATAAGTGATATTTTTAAGTTTTCAAGATCTTAATTTTTGACATTACTTACGGGATTTTTAATCTATTTTTTCATTGCTTGAATATGAATCTATTTGGTTTTATTTTTGGTATGGAGAACAATTCTATGTTATTACGCACAACAAAACATACCATATGCAATATTTATTATATTTTTGCTGTTAACATGATTATTCTAGTTTATGGATTAAATACTCTAGTTCCTAATGAATAGAATGAATCTGAGTTGGAGAAGCAAGCCGATTTTGTTGGTTTTGATCATGTGGACGATGATGACAAATGGCATCTTCATATTGCGTCTTGCAATTTGATTGCCTTAATTTTCAAATCAGGCGCTAATTAACGAGTGGGATTATCTTTAAGCAATATCTCTTTTGAGATAAATAAAAAATAAAAAAAAATCTCTCTCTGTTTCTCCATCTATAAAAGTGGGACTAGACGTGTGTCCATCGTTGTCGGGAAGTTTAGGTGACAAAATCCCTAATTAACATTATCCTTTCATGAGGTCCACCGGATTTGAATATGGTCTTTATCTGTAAGTCACGTTTTGTCTCTTATACACACTATATATATAGTGAAAAGCAATTAGAAATAACCCTACACTCACTAACTTGTTTAGGTGTCTTAATCAATAATTAAGTCAGGGTCAGTTGAATCATTTCATAATCCATACTACGATTCTATCATTATGTGGATCACAATTCACATGTGGGAAGAGGCCTGGCTTGAGCCACGTAAAACTTTCAAACAAAGATAGTTCAAACTTCAAAGCCCAACTCCATAGTAAATAAAACACAATTTACTCTAAAAAAAAAGCCCAACTTGGATCTTAAATATTCACAACCAGATCCATGTGACACATGCATTTGAGTCTTAGAATTGTTGCATTATGGAGATTTTTCTTTAAGGATATCCTGCACAGATTTGGAAATAAATATGTGAGAGGGGTTTTGTTTGGGCTCCCAAACTATTCTGAGGTTAGATTCTAGACTATTCTGGTAATATATAACTGGCACAAGTTCTTTGAAAAGACATACCCAAAAACACAATTGGGCTGGGCAATCCCAGGCCTTTTCACTCCATTTCCTATTAGAATTATAAATCATACATTTTATATTTTCATAGATGAGAGTCTGAGTTTTCAAAATAGTGTAAAAAGAAATGTTTCTCTCATTTGACTCAGAACTATGTTGTTCTAAAAAAAGTTGACTCATTTTGAATTGTTTGTTGATACCAGTAAAGTCAAGGGAAACCCTAGACTTTATAAGGCCCCTCTTTAAAGGTCATGATATGAAACTTAATATAGAGTGTGTTTGGGACTCTGAATTAAAGCTCAAATTGTCTGTTTCGTCCCCAAATCGTGCATTTCCAAAAGTTTTTTTTTTTAAAAAAAAAGTGTGTTTGTGTAAACATTTTATCAATCTAACTTATAAACTATCATTATATAAAAAATCGGATTGGGCCGGATTGTTTTAGACCGGTCTAAAGCAATCGATTTGGTTGAGTATTTTTTTAGGGTTGAACCGGACTAGTCCGGTAGTAAACCAATTCACCCCTTTGTTTAAAACAAATAATTTTTTTTTAGAATTTTATACTAATAATCCTAAAATTTTGACTTTCTTAATGCTCTAACCTTGAGTTAGCTCCCAAATCTAACTTACTAACCTTTGACCCAGTGACTCGACCAGTTTAGTAATTAATCCTGTTTTTAATACATTGTAGACTATAAGTTACTTTTTTTTCCTTAAGTAATAAATTGCTTATTTCAATTATTGCTTTCTTTCTTTTTTTTTTTTTACTTTTTTGAAATTTAATTTTTTGTTTTTCTGTTATAACTTTCTTCATTCGATCCTAATTATAAGATCGAATTAACTTTTTTTTAGAGAAATTAAGGAAGCAAAATATGATAATTAATTATATCATATCTTATGTTTTATTATATTATATATTTGTTCATAAGTCAAACAAAATAGTTTGAAAAAAAAAACGATCAATTGTAATGTTTTGAAGAATTCTAAGAAATCATTTAATATGTCATTAAATACGTATTTTTTAGTTTTTTTTTTTACTTTTTTGAAAATTTATTTTTCATTTTTCTGTTATAATTTTTAAATATCATAATATATATATGTGTGTATAATATATATAATAAAATTCATGTCATTTTCAGTCATTTTCTATCAAAAATTATTTTTGAATATATCAACCAAGCAAGTTTTACTTTTACATAAATAACTTATACTATCATTATTCCAAACATAAATCACATGACACAACTGACTTTTATCTAATCTTACTTTTACAAAAGTATGATTGCAAATAAACTACTTTTCTCATTGATATTCCAAACATACCCATAATATTACTAGCTGATTTGATGATTCCAACTTAAAAATCCTACGGATTGTAAGCTTCTTGTAAATTTAGATTGCATACTTCTGAAATTCATTTTATATTTCAACACAGCAAAATTTTAGAATCCATCCTTAATCTGACAATATCAGAATTGGCTTATGAGCAAATGATAAAGAAACACTGATTGCTGAAGCCAGAATACGATTTTTCTTGGTGCCAATATTTGCTCAGACTTTCATGGGAGATGCCAGCAAGCTCATAGCTTAATTCCTTGTCCTAACGCTTCAAAACATTGTTCTAAGATACAGATTGTCTGCCACTGGTAGAAGGGGTGGATTTGGTTTCCTCCATGACTGTAGAAGTAGGGCTCTCTGAAGAATCAGAGCTAGTAATCTCACCATTTCTTTCTCTGCTTGACCAGATCTTAGAGATTATCTTCTTTGACATCATTAATCCTTTCATTTTACCGGCTGCTAGTCTATCTGCATTGCCTTTTCCACTGCCATTCCCGTTGCTGCTGCTCCGGTCACTACATCCACCTGATAATTTTATTGCAGCAAGTTGGCCCTCAAGAGCATCCCATTCTTCTTCTGTGTTGGTTGTGGTAGATCTTGAGCTGCCATGAGACACATCAGGAAGCAAGTTCCTCGTACATTCAGAAGCATCAAGTGTTGTGGTCCCTCCTCCAGATGACGACGACGACGATGATGGTTTTGTGGCTCTAATCTGCTCAAAGAAGAGTACTTGCACCACCGCTCGCAATGGAAGCCTCTCATTCTGCACAGCATGCATGCATGCTTCTGCTGACAGCTTCTTGCAATCCATTAGCCGACATATTCTTTTCCGGTCACTCTTGCTGATTTTGGCATGTTCCTGAATTGCACAGCACAATCAGCTTGAGATATCAGAATATAAGGGCCCAACATTGATTAATCAGAGAAATGATTGAAAGTATATAATGTTAAAAGGGAAGTCCTATCAAATTCGCTCAAGTTATTTTGATGGAAAGATAACCTTACCTTTAAGTACATGTCAATGGCTCTATAAAGGCTATCATGAGATGGTCTAGGAAAGTTTGATACTAATTGAGCGATACTGATGAATTTTGAGAGAGGCAAATTGGGATCACGTGCGATCTCGGCGAGGTAGTTATCCATAAGTTTTGCTACCTTAAGCTTAGAAGTATCTGATACCTTCCTCGGGCTTCTGCTTTCTTCTTGCAATTCATCTTCCATAAGAGCGTCGTCATCATCATTCTTCTGAGCATTATTATTCTGCTCAAATGCTATGAACTCTTCAACTAGTCTCTGTACAGTATCAACACCAAACATCACTGTCTCATCACCAACTGGTGCTGGAATCAAAAGATCAGTAGCCGTAGCCTCCTCAAGATTCTGCCCTATTCTCCTCATCAGTTCACATATCTCCAACTCTTCATATTCTAAAACAATGGCTGCCTTTAGTAACTTAAGCAAGAAACTACATGAGACATTGTCCATCTCAAAAGGCAGTAGTCTAATGATAGTATCCAACAGCAATCTATACTTCATGTTATCACTTTTCTGTATCACACCCTTGTCGAAACCCGGTAACCTTCTTGAGGCATAAGCATTTAAAGCCTCCCCAATTACAGAACCAGAAACATTGCCTGTGGCTATGATTGTTGTCATGACACGCTTGTAAAGATCGAGTTGAAGGTCGCAGAGGTCTTCCACCCACCAGTCCATTGGAACTGCCTGATGTTTCTTAACACCAATTTCAGAGGAAAGCTTTTTCCTGTTATAAGTATATGGCCAATCCACCATGGATGTGTCCATTAAAGCCTTGGAAGCTATAGAGTTGAGGCAATGACTAACGATTTTAAGTTCCTCAGACCAAGGAAGAAGATAACGGGTGGTTTGAAGAACTATGATTGTGTCCTTCCAACTCTTGAAGATGCTATAGTTAAGGAAGACTTCAATCTTGTAGATAAGGTTGCCTTTCTCATCTGTTTCATACATCTCAAGGTACTCTGCGGCACATCGAGTTGCAACAACATTGTAAGCATTGAGAGTAACTGTCATGCCATAACAGAACTTGGCACATGCTTCAAAAGAAGCAGGTCCTCCAGGAATGTCATTAATCTGAATCTCTTCGTTAGAATCCTCATCTGTGTTCGCCGCCAACTTTTGCAAGCGGGGACACTTGGACAAAAGTGGATACTGTAGTGCATTAATAAAGAAACAAGCACAAGATTAGCATCCCAGGAGATAATATGATTCAGATTAAACAAGCCTATCAAGAAAATATGAGTCTACTTAAACAAACCAGTGGCTTAGGCTAATTACCACGTTGGATTACTTAACATGTATCATTTGACCCTTTATTCCTTGTTTACACTAATTTGATCTGATAAATATCAAGTGCTGGCCATAAAAAGGTGAAATAATCACTAGATTCTCACCTTGTGGAGATAAAACTTCACGTCTCCAACATTGACGACTAAGTCAGTTGCCAAATCAGTCACCACATATCTGGAAAAATATATGCAAGCTCATGTTAGTCTTAGATATAAAGCAAACAAATCAGAAAGAAGAAAAAATGGGGACCTCTGAAGAGGAAAGGTCTAGAAAAGCAAAATTAATTATTATAATTTCTGATTTTCCAGCATCTACATAGCACAACTGCTGGTTGAAGTAGACAAACAAAAAATTGTCCATAAGAATGTTCAAATGACATAAAACAAAATGTGCCACTCTCTGAAAACTGACTCAGGGATTGTGAAGAATCGCTCAACACTGATTATGGATCTATCAGAGATGATGTCGAAGTTGGGTTCAAGAGTTTTTTCACACAAACGAGGTTCTATGCGTCTCACAGGGCATATAAAACTTGTATAGAAGTGTAGTGACCTTGTATACGTAGGCATATTACAAGAATGATATATCAAAGATGAAAACTTTAATGCTTCCTGGGAATTATTGAAAAAAAAAATTAACAAAGACAAAAATCACGAAGGTTGCTGTGACGTGATATTTTAGGGAAAACAAGGCTCAAGAGAGATAAATGGGGCATCTTGGGGAGGAAATTAACAAGCACGAAAGCTCAAGAAAGTGAAGAAACTCAAAAAATAATCTGATAATACCTGACATTATCTCCATCAGATTGAAAACAATCAGGCTTAGATCCAAGTTTCATGAACTTCATCCTGCCCAAATGATAATAAACAAGCTAATGTCCCTTCGTTCCTTTGCCCCTATTGATCTAATTTCTCTGAATGCTAATCCTTCACTCAAATCCAAGATGACTCATATAGAAGAACACTATATTTCCCTAGTAAGACCGAATCCTTTTATAACCCACAAAACGAGGACAGAAAGAGAAGCAAAGAAGTGGTTTTTGAGTATATCAGAAACAAATTGTATATTTCAATAGAATGGAGAAGAGATTGTTCATTGCATCAGTAACAGAGCCCAAGGAGCAGGGCGAAGAGGTTCAAAGAAAGGAGACATTGGTCACAGAGATTATCTCGAACATTAATGTAAAAATTTCTCAAAACCAGAGACACCCCCACTTGCTCAAATACTCAGTTACTGACACACCAACCGACCCACTTATATATTTATTTATATATCTTTCTTCCCTCCTCCTCCTTTATCTTTGATATTCCCAAGCAAAGCTATAATCTTTCTGGTTCAGAACTCAAATTCCATACTCAACAGTCCTTCACTATACACACACTTGAGCGCTCTCTCTCTAATCTAATCTGTTCTTCCTCAAGCACCTGTGTCACAAGACAGCATATTTTAGAAAATCACGCAACAAGAAGCAGTACACAAAGGGCATAAATTTTGGTTTGGTTGGAGTGTTTGATGACCAAACTTTACTATTTTGCTGTATAAGGGAATAAGGTTCTTCACCACTCTTAGAAGAACATGTGGGAAATAACAGTTTCTCAGAATTTAAATGGGAAGTGTGAGAAGTGAAGCATAGCAAGCGGAGCAGAGAGGAAGAAAGAATATTCGAAGTGGGAATATTTGAGAAACCAAAGAAGATTGGAGGACAAACAGAGAGATACAAAGAAGATAAGGGGACAGGACTGAGGCTAAAGAGATTATGAAATCTGAAAGTATGTCTGGAAATTGCCAAAGGAGAAACAACAAACAAAGAGTGGTCGCGACAAACCAAAGAAAAAAAAAACCTACATCAAATAAAGAGATATTATTAAGAGGCCTTTAAAAGAAAGCCACTAGTGTATATATACTTGTCGTAAGCTACAGAACAAAAGGTTTCACTAGTTAAACACTCACTAAGCTGTATTGTAGTATTCGGATTATTATATCCACAGATCTTTTTTCTCTCTTTGCAAAAAGGAAACTGAGTTGTAGCTTCTTGCTGGCTATTTGGCATTCTTTTGGCCTGTAGGCAGGTACGACCCAGAAAAGTAAAGCAGCCTAATCAAAGATGCATTTGAAAAGGAATAATTACAAGAAATATGCATATGAAAAAATGTAAAACTTTTACTTACATGATCACATTCACATGCACATCAATCTATGAGAAATGTAACAAAGGGGTGGGCCCACAATGCATGCAATGCACATCGATCGAAAATTACTCCACTAGCCATCATTTTTTATAGTACTAAATTAAATTGTATTTGTATGGACTCTCGATTTTGTTAGCTACATGTAAATAGTTTAAGGTAAAATCCATTAGAAAGATAATAAAAAACGGTAAAAATAAAAAAACAGGGAAATGCTCCCAATTTCAATATTCCTTTCAGATGTGAGTTCAACGGGATTTCAAAATTCATGCAAAAAACAGAAAAACACAAATGCCCTCACGCACACATTTTTTTTAATAGTAAAAGTAGAGCCATTAAAACGGGCTAGCTCGAAAAGCTCTTTTAAATTAAGGGCCGAACTTATAATTTATATGGTCTAAAGGAAAATTTGGTTTAAAATGCCCCTTTAAACCTGAAAACAAAAGGGCCGGCCCTTTAAAGCTGAGAGCTAGCCTTTTTAAGTCTATAATACTTTTTTTAATAAAATATATTTGTTTTCATATTTATAAATTATTTATATATTGACAATAAATAATTATTGGTATATAAATACATACAAATATGTGTGTGTGTGTGTGTTTGGCCAAAAAATAAAGATATGTAGCCTTTCAAATCATTTTACTAATATTTATCATTGAATTGAAAATTTTGAGACTTGTTTGATTTGTTGATATTCCAAAAAGTTTGAAAAATATTGAACTTCAGTAAATGACATGAATGCTCAAGGGCCAGCCTGAGCCCCATGTTTAAGGGTCAGACTTCAATAATTAAATGATTTTATAGCACGTAAGCTTTCCAAACCATACCCTTTTAGATCCTGGCTCTTTAAGAGCTAGCTCTTTAGAGCCGGACTAACCCTTATTGACAGCTCTAAGTAAAAGACACATTATATAAGGGTATTTGTGCCTCTTTTGCATAAATTTTAAACATTCCATTTTGAGAATTCACATCTCATAAAAATATTAAAATTGGGAGCATCTCTCTGTTTTTTTAAAAAATATTTTTCTAATGGTCTTTATAAGGGATTTTCCCCATAATTATTAACTTATTAATGTTGGTTAATTAATTTACATTTAATAATATATATATATATATATATATATGTCTTCAATTTTTACTCAATTATTTTTCCCATACGCCTTTAAGCCATACCTTTTTTTAAATTTCTCTAATTGTTTTGATCAAAATCTTTCTTTAATTTTTACCAGGTTGAGGTTTGAACTAGTTGCTTTAATGTTTGAGTTTTGATCTTGGGGAATTCTTTATAATTAGAAAAAGCGCAAAATCACCTACAAGAAAGGGAAAATGACAGAAAATTTTGTTTAAAATATGTAAAAGATACATCAATACTTCCAGTTTGACATATTTTTTATATGATATGTGGGAGTGGCATGAGATTTTTAAATTGACCAAGATGCCCCTAATTCTTCATTTCATTTTCTTCCTCCATCCCTACGTCACTTTATCTTCCCCACAACAACATTAGAACATTAATTAACAACATGAGACATGGTTTAAAAGGATCAGCTTAAAAAGTCCGCTTACTATAAAACTATTATATTATTGAAGCCCGACTCTTAAATATGTTGGTTCAAGGCTAGCCCGCTAGCTTACATATAAATTTATTAAATTTTAATTTTTAAACTATTTTAGAATATAAAAAATAATAATAATTTCTTAAATATTGTATAAGTCAAATCAAATATATTTCTCAAAAAATAAAGTGGCACTGTGTCTAAACTTTAAAAGCAAATATAAATCAAACCTCAAACACTAATAAACTATTGTCTATGCTTAAAAATAGCCAAAATTAATTACTTTTCC
>JBAGKO010000002.1:2569753-2588374 GCA_037177275.1 Acacia concinna | reverse complement strand
TTTCTTCTTATTTCTTCTTCAAACCTACACTAAAATTTCATCAACTCATGATCAAGCATATAATTGCATGTAAACGACAATTTAAATTTTCAATTAAGCTAAAATGACGACAATATCCCGTTTTCAAAAGCTCTAGGGGCGTTGCCCCTTACAACCCCCGCAAGAGGCGCTGCCCTTTGACCCTGTCCGCTAACCGGCTAGCGAGATTGTCATAACTAGCTACGCGTAGCGTGTTACACTACTTAAACTTAATAATTCATACAAAATAGTGATTTGTCAGCCTGTCATTTTGGTATTTAGTAATAACATCTAAATTATAATATTTTAATATGCCTGATTCAATTGCTGGTTCAACCCCCGGTCTGACCCAGTTGAACCCTAAACCCATACCATGACCAGTTCTTTGGCCGATCCGGTTTTTTGTACCTTGATCATAGGGATGCCAGGCCAAGTTGTTGATTCGGACTTGTTTGACTGATTGGGCCAACATAAGATTAAGCTGCTTCCAGGTAGTTGGGCTAGTACTATTACTGATAAAGGGGCCTACAAGGTGCCTTATAAATAGAACCAAAAAAAAATCTTCTCTATCTACCCTATATATATGATTGGAGGAATAATAAGGACTTCTCCCTGTATATGACCTCATTTCAACTTAATTGTGAGATTTGTAAAAAAATAGTTAAAATTAGTAGAATTGATAAATATATAGGAATTATAATTTTTTTATAAAAAATGCCTCTATTTATGAATGAGCAAGAGAGAGTAATTAATGTTGTAAGAGATTAATTGATGACAAAATTGATAAAAGCACATTTATTATTGAAACTAACCCAAGATTGATTTTATAGAGAGGGACAACCAATTTAAAAATGGGAAAATTTTAGTAAAAGATCATGGAACCAAATTTATTTTAGTGAATGATCAAAAAGTTTTAAATTTCCTTGCAAGACCGATGGTCAGAATAAAAATAAGTTTTGTAGATAAAAAAATAATCCCATTACTTTATGAATAAGTGAAATCTTCCAATAAATAAGTATGCAACTCTTCATAAACAAGTAGAATCCTCCTATAAACAACACATTAATTTCCGGTGAAAAATTATTTATAGGGAGATTTCACTTGCTTATAAGAGTATTCTACTTGTTCATAAAAGCAATTATCATTATTGTATTTTTATATACAGAATTTATTTTTATTTTGGTCATTGGTCATACAATGAAATCTATGAATGTTTTGGTTAGGTTAATCAAAATATATTTAGTCCTATAGTCCTTTAATTAAATTCTCCTAAAGGGACATTATATATAGAGAGAGGGGGTATTCCCTCTTCTCTCTGACATTATTATTAATTTCATCTATTTTTGAGATAAATAGGAGATATCTTTTTTATAAATAATATACTTGACAAATTGAAATGTTAACTAAATTTAATTAAAAGTAATAAACGTGTAATAATTAATTTTTCAATTACCATCCTTGTTCATAAAAATGACAAGTGAGAGAAAAAATTAGCAGGAAAAAGAGATAACAAAGACATATGATCAATTCGAGTTAAAAAATGAAAAAGTGCATTAAATTTAGATAAACACGTATCGTTATTTATGTTTAAGATTGACCTGATGTGCATGAGAAAATGTTGTTTATAAATAGGTTTAGAGAGAGTATTATTTATTTTACCCGCGAGGGAGTATATTATTTAGGGCTTTGATGAACAACATAATTTAACGTAGATGCACACTACTATATATTTTATTATCTCGTGGGCAATATATATAGTAGTATATATTTTATTATCTAAAAAAAGATAAAGTGATAAAGATGATAGGATAAAGTGGCCTGAGGTGGAATTTGTGCCTTGCCCTGGCTCCCAACGAGAGATATCTCTAGATAATGAAACTAATATTTCTTTTTCTCACAAAAGATCATAAAGCCATTTATTCATACCATTAAATATAGCAATAAAGAACATCAAGTACCCCCAAATTTACTTACTTACTATTTTTTTTGGGTGAGCCCAAATTTTTATTATTCCAACACAATTCGGTCACTATCATCCATCTGTTCCAAAATAAACTGGCCAAGTACACCGTCCGACCGTGGCTTAACAATTGTATAGTCGTGTTTGATACTCACTTCACTTTATATAGTTCTTGTTTGTTTTTATTTTTGAGATTGCCATTTATGTAAATTAAGATAAAATTTTTTAAATTTGTAGAAGCCATTTTCAAACCATAATATTATAAAAGACATATAATATTATAAAAAAATTACTCAGTTCTATAAATATAAATAGTTATTAATTAATTTAAAATAGAAAAATGCGGCTGCTTCTGCTGACGGAATCTGACTCAGCGTCAAGACCTTACATTACAACCAAGACAAGCTTCCTCTCACTCTCACTCACTCGCATTTTCCGAGCTAAGGAATTTGCAGAAGCCAAAACCTCAAGAAAACCAGAGATGAATTCGGAAAACGGTAAGAGAATTAGCGAAGATCACCAAAATCCATCATGAAACTTCATAACTTTATCTTCTTTTTCATCATATCATTATCTCTTTGCCTCGTGCTTCACGCGGCCCAGGGGACCAGAGATATCATCTCCAATGAATCTCAACCAAGAAGAATTCTTCACCAACCGTTGTTCCCTGACGGTTCTGCTCCACCACCAGCCGCCGTTGAGTCTTCTCCTCCGCCGCCACCGGACACGCCATCTTCCCCTGATATTCCTTTCTTTCATGAGGATCCAGTAGGACAGACGACTACGCCGGATCAGAATCAGCCACCACCGGCGATTCCCAATGGCACAACAGTTCCGAATAATCTGGCGACGGCGGCAACAACTTCCGCAAGCAAGCCGACGAAGAAGGTCGCAATCGCCATGTCTGTTGGAATCGTAACGCTTGGTATGCTCTCTGCTCTTGCCTTCTTCTTGTACAGACACCGTGTGAAGCATCCCAGTGAGACACAGAAGCTTGTGGATGGTAATTCCCACCGGATTAACGAGGATTCTTCAGGGGGCCCCCCGTCGAGTTTTCTGTACATTGGGACTGTGGAGCCGACACGAAATGAACCAGTGAGCGAGCCCGTTGAATCAAATGGAGGAGGAAACAAGTCGCCTTATCATAAACTGAATCCTCCAAAACGATCCGATCGGTACCGGCCAAGTCCTGAGTTGCAGCCATTGCCGCCGCTAACGAAACCACCAGATGGGAACCACCCGCCGGCGATTTCTTCTTCATCATCATCTTCTTCTCCGTCGTCTTCCGACGAGGAGAGCCACGGTATGGCATTCCATACGCCGCATGGGTCATCGCTGAGTTATGAGGATGGCTATTACACACCAATTTCGCGTCAGAGTTCATCTCTGGCCAACGGTAGCCCGACTACGGTAACGGCGAGGAGTGAGACTCATTCCAATAATTCTCATCCATTTTCAAAGAGGACATCACCAAAATCTCGATTCACTGCTTCTTCGCCGGATGTGAGGCCCGTTATTATTCCATCTATAAAGCAGGCTCCTCCTCCTCCTCCTCCTCCTCCGCCGCCGCCAACTAGATCAACGCCATTTCAGCATGTAGATAAACAAGTGACCTCCAGTGCTTCTAGAAGGCCAAAATTCTCAGCGCCGCCTCCGGCACCAAATTTAACGCATCTCCGGTCAACAAACTACACACCTCAGGACACGTCGAGGACTTCATCTAAAAATCCTCCTCCGCCGCCTCCGCCTCCTCCATTGCTTTCACTGCAAACAACACCAAGGAAAACAGAGTGGCCTGCAATTATCGTTCCCTCCTCATCTTCTGGATCAAGAAACCGACAATCTTGGTCTGCAAGTGAAGGAACAGCTTCTGTTAAGAGTATAACAAAAGCCTCAGACTCTGAACATGTTGATGATGATGGTGAAAGGGTCGCCTCTTCCCGGAAAATGGAAGCCGATGACATGGAGGGAGGGAAACCAAAGTTAAAGGCTCTGCATTGGGATAAAGTACGGGCAACCTCAGATCGTGCTACAGTGTGGGACCAGCTAAAATCAAGCTCTTTTCAGTAAGTTTTATTGGCATTCACTACAATTCTGGGCTAGTCTGAGAAACTACTTAGGAGCTAACAAGTGTTGTTTTTTTTTTTTTCACTTCCAATTTTAGATTAAATGAGGACATGATGGAGAGCCTGTTTGGCTGCAATTCTACAAATGTTGTTCCAAAAGAAACACCTAGAAAACTAGTTCTTCCTCCTGTTGTTAATCAGGAGGAGAAGATTCTGGACCCGAAGAAGTCACAGAACATAGCTATACTACTAAGGGCACTCAATGTTACTAGAGATGAAGTTTGTGAAGCTCTTTTGGATGGTGAGTTTATTCTTTCACAAGTTCTTATACACACACTATGTCACTAAGCAAATCGTGTTTGATCATCCGAATGTAAAGCTTGATGTCATATTTTCTTACTCTGTATCTGATTTTCGTGATGGTTTATTTACTTCAATGGGTGAACAAGTGTAACAAATCTTTTTGGACAAAACAGGGAATCCTGAAGGTTTGGGTACCGAGTTATTTGAAACTCTAGTAAAGATGGCTCCCACTAAGGAGGAAGAGATAAAGCTGAAGAAGTATGATGGTGACCTTTTAAAAATTGGGTCTGCAGAAAGATTTCTCAAAGCAGTGCTTGATATCCCTTTTGCCTTTAAAAGAGTTGAAGGCTTGCTCTACAGAGTTAACTTCGATACTGAAGTTAATTACCTGAGAAAATCTTTTCAAACCCTCGAGGTAAGAATAGCTTAAATCAACTACTACCTCCACTCATTAGTTGACTAATTTGCCTGACTTATTAGCCGATATATAACCTAACGGTACACGTAAGTATTTCAAAGAGATCATGGAATCAACCAGTCTTGTATAATCTAATGAACCAATTTGTTATCTTCTGCCTTACCACTTACCAGGCTGCAAGTGAGGAATTGAAGAACAGTAGGCTGTTCCTTAAACTCCTCGAAGCTGTTCTTAGGACAGGAAACAGAATGAATGTCGGCACCAATCGTGGCGATGCCAAGGCTTTCAAACTGGACACGCTGCTAAAACTGGTAGACATAAAGGGAACCGATGGCAAGACTACATTGCTTCACTTTGTGGTCCAAGAGATCATTAGATCCGAAGGTACGGGAAGCGGCGATTCTGTGAACGAGAATGTTCAGAAGCAAATGAACTCCAAATTCAATGAGGATGAGTTCAAGAAGCAAGGATTGCAGGTTGTGGCTGGACTAGGAAGAGACCTAAGCAATGTGAAGAAAGCAGCAACAATGGACTCAGATGTCTTAAGCAGCTACCTCACAAAGCTCGAATCGGGGCTTGAGAAAGTGAGATCTGTGTTGCAATATGAACAACCAGACACCAAAGGGAATTTCTTCAACTCCATGAAGCTATTCGTGAGAGATGCAGAAGAGGAAATTGTGAGGATTAAGGAAGATGAAAGAAAGGCTTTGTTCCTTGTGAAAGAAGTAACCGAATACTTCCATGGGAACGCAGCAAAAGAAGAAGCACACCCTTTTAGAATCTTCATGATTGTAAGAGACTTTCTAAATATCTTGGATCAAGTGTGCAAAGAAGTGGGAAGAATGCAAGACAGAATTATGGTTGGTGCTGCTAGATCTTTCAGAATAGCTTCTACTGCATCATTACCTGTTCTTAGCAAGTACCATGCAAGACAAGATAAAAGTTCAGATGAAGAAAGTTCATCTCCATAGCTCTGTGAAATATATGAAGCAAAAATAGTTTCTGGGGAAGAGTACAGCTTTGTGAATAATAAAAATGGTTCCCTGAAAATTGATGCATGCATGTTGGGGAGGATAAACAAGAAGCTGTGGTAAGAAGTTTCTGATTTACAGGGTAAAAAGGAGGCAAGGGTTTATTATATACACTCAAACATGATATGAAGCAAAATTAGTTTTCCCAATGGGAATGGGAACTGCGAGGCTCACATCATCTTTATTTTTTAATTTCTTCGACTCCAGCGCATATGCTACAGTTGAGATAGGTTTTTATTAGATCAGAGTTCCTTACACTTCCATAATTTTATAATGTATTGATTCACCTAAAAGGCTATATTACATGTATTTTTTTAATCAATTAATAATAATAATAATAAACAGCAGTTTTGCAGTATTTCTTTGATCCAAGATAAAAGCAAGTGCAGCAATTTTGTTGGAAATACACAGAGGAACAATTATGTCCTCTAGATTGTCTCACATACGAGATTCATGAAAGCTTAAAATAAGATCTAATTAAGGAATTGATCTTGGTATTAAACATAGGATTTATTTTTCATATTTATCTATCGTTTCTAATATTATTTCTATTTATGCTCCATCAATTATAATTAAAAGAGAGAGATGAAAGAAATTTTGGAAGATGATTAGAATGTTTTATAAAAGAATACTCAACTAATTTCTTTTATTGTTTTAAAAAACAATAACTTCCTTTTTTTTTTAATCAAATTAATTAAATGGGTCTTATATTAAAGATGAGATGAGTACTCCCTATTGATATAAACCATATACAACTTAATTATAGTTGGGATGTGAAGCTGATTTCACACTAACTTCGTTTGATCGCCACTAAATTTTGGCTATTGCTGTTGAAAAATTGGTGCCACTGTAACACCCTCTGTTCTAAAAATATTCTGAACCAATATTTTCCACTTCATCTCATCTTTCTTCCTTTGATACGATATTTTTCACTTGAAGCTCCTGAAATGACAGGACTGATACAGGGTTTGAGTAAATGATTGGGATGAGAATGACAAATGTGGTTTATAAACCTTAAAGTGGATAAATTACCTGCAAAAAGTGACTTTACATATATGTGGATCAACAGCTAGTCGAGAATGTGACTCAAATAATTGCCACATTCTCTTACAATGAGTGCAACCACGTGGGACCTTCAATTTGCAGGCAACAAAATGACAGAATAAGCAATTATATTCTATGCCCTTACTAGCTGCAAAACCACAAGGAGCTTCGTCTTCTTTCAAGTCTTTATCGGGTGGTCCAATTGTTTGATACCCATCTCTGCATATATGAACAACTGCCTCCATTGACTCATACGGTTCCACATACATCTTCATTTCTTCACTCTTCCTCATCTTCTTTATCTCATCACCATATTAAAGACGAGGGAGTACATTTTGCTCACAGTACATTGGACCATAGCTACAGGTGGGATCGTTCGGGATCACAGAGGTCAATGGATCGGAGGGTTCATGCAGGAATTGGAAACCTACTCACCAAGTATGGCAGAGATTCTCACTATCTACACAGGACTACAGATGTACAAACAGAAGTGCTTCGATAAAATTCGTATGTTATTTGACTCTAAAGAACAATTAGCACTCTAATGTCTGATAGGGTATCAAATCACCCACTTAAGTATGAGATTGGGGCCGCCAGATCTCTTGTTTACTCAGTTTGGGACCTACAAATTCTTCATGCTAGTAGAGGCTCACTTCAATGTGCTGATTTTTTGACTAAATTGGCTTGCCACTCGAATATGAAGCTATCCATTCTGAACAACCAACCAGCTTCATGATCGGATCTAATGTTAGCAGACCTAAGCTGACATTAGATCTATTTTTCTTTTATTTTAGGTTAATGTACGTCTAATTAGACTTTTGTAACTTTCAAGCGTCTTACACTTGCCTTCTAATTCAAAAGAAAAACAAAGAAAGAAATGGGTGACTATGCTTCATTACCAAATTAGGGTCAGCTTCATAGCATCATATAACAAGGCAAGCTTTTTGCCTATAGTGAGGAAGCTTTGAAACAAGTTTGTTCTTAGGGTACTTCCTTCAGTTCTAATTATAAGACTCAATTGACATTTTTTAGATAATCTAATAAAGTTAATTACGTACTTTAAAGTATTAAAATCTATCATTTTTCTTCATAATATGTTGTTTGACTTATGAACTAATATATAATATGGGAAATTACGATTTGGTCATAAGGAAGAGAATTTACGATTAAATGGTCCCGTGAAATTACATAATTGTAATAAAATCCCATAGAGTTGTCAATGAAACTCATGAAGTTGTTAATGACAACCCCTGGAAATATATGAAGTTGTCAGATGGGACTTTATTGCAATTACGCAATTTCGCAGAACCGTTTGATTGTAAATTACCTTCTCTAGGACCAAATCGTAGTTTTTCCTATATAATATAATAAAACACAAAATGATATGATTAATTAACTTATTTTGTTTTCTTAATTTTTTTTAAAAAATTAACTTGATTTTATAATTAATTAGGACCGAAGGCAGTATAATGAAAGTGGCACAAATTGAAAAACATCCACTTTTTTAATTTTTTTGCCTGGTAAACATCCACATCTACTTTCATACATAATTGTTAAGAAAGAAGTAGATATTATTTAAGTATAGTATAGGACTATGATAGTTGCCAAAAAAAAAAAAAAAGACTATGATGGACAAATTCGATTGAAACGAACAAACTTACAAGAACGTTAGAATGGGCATAGAGAATACCAACATTAGAAGTATTGATGCAAACATATGCTTTTTAAGCTTGATGGAAAAGATGATCCCACAAATCTCGGAACCCAAACTACAGAATTCTAACAATGAACAGATAGTTGAATACCCATATTGGGAATCTAAATAGGGTAAAAACAGTTCAGATCTTAAGAGGTCAAGCATAAGTCTGGCTAGTGGCCTATTTAAGACTTCTTTTCAGGCTTGAGCCTGTCCTGAAAGCTTGTTAAGAGGCCTACATTTTTTTATTTTGTAATATTTATTTTTTTCATTATATTTTATTATTATTATTTCACAATTTAATACCTTTTCTATATCTTTTATTTTTATTTTTCTACCCAAATTATTTTATTACTTTTTTTATCTTTTCCCTTTTTATTATAATTATTTTGTTTTATATTTTTTATTTGTAATACATTTTTAATACTAATTTCCTTTACTCTAATAAATCATAATTTAAGTAAATTCTTGTTACAAAATTCATTACATGTTAAAATCTCTTTATCATAAAAAAATATATCATAATGATAATTAAATCACAAAAATAAAAATTAGGTTTTTATATTTAATATTTATTTTTTAAACATTTTTTATACTATTATATACCTTAACAGATCCAAGCCGCTCTAACAGATTAAGCATGTCTATCTATAAGTCTAAGCCTGACCTTTTAAAGGAAACATGTCTATTAACATATTTGAGCTTACTATTGAGTGTAAACAGACCAGGCCAGGCTATATCAAATACAGGTCAAGCCACAGGCCCCTGACAGGTCACTTGACTTATTTCCACCCCTAAACTCAAACTACAACAAACTAAATTAAGTCGACAATTGATGTCATTAATTGTGGAATTAGGTTGAGACATGGAACATTGCTCTCTTGATATCAAGTGGTAATCTCCATAATAATTATAACAAATGTAATAGTCATAATAAAAATTTTGATAATCACTTTCATACTTAAATCCATCACTTGTCCCATTATTCTATGAAGGTAATCCATAAACAAAGTAACTACCAAACACAAAATAACCAAACTAACAAAATTACCTAAACTTCCTAAGACAATAAACAAAAGAAAATAAAATAAAATAAAAGGCTAAGTAAGCCCCAGGGATAAAAAACTCAATTGCAATAATTAACCACCACAAACTTTTGTGATTAATCTTTGGAAACGATGTCATTACTTGTTTATCGTTTTTCTACAGTAAATATATGGATCGTAAATAGTATAAAAAGTTATTATTCTCATAAAATAAAAGTGGACTAATTAATGCACTTGTACTCTTAATTAGATTGGACAAAGTCATTTTAAAACTATTTCACTTTGAGGAAAAAAATTGGCTTATAATAACTTAATTGAAATAGGAAAAGTAAAAGTTGATTCTAACTTAAAAAAATTTAAGACTTTAGGATCATTTCTCCCCTACACATTTTATGAGAAAAATGAATTTCAAAATAGATTGAATGGTTATGACAACCAATTTATTAATTCAATCAATTTTAAAAATTGATTGATATGTAGTGATAGTTAATTTGTTATTTTCTTAAATCTAATTGAATAATCCAATATAACCTTTGCAATCAATGATTGGGACAGAGTGCATGCCACTAGAATATTTATTTCTTAGAAGGACGATCATTAAAACATAAGCTAACCATAAACAAAAGTATCCCAATAATCCCTCTCTCCCACACGTGTATAATAGAGATGGGTCAATATGGGCTAATTAAAATTGTGATGGGCCTGTAAGTTTGGGCCTATGTGAGAAGGATGATCCTTAAAACGTAAGCTAGCAAGAAACAAGAGTAAGCCAATAGTCTCTCTCCCCCGTATGTGCATAATAGTGATGGGCTAATATTGCCTAATTAAAATTGTAATGGGCTTGAAAGTTAGGGCCTAGGTGAGATGGATAATGGATCAGAGCAAAAGGCCCTTCGACTCGTGTGAAGTGAGAAAACGTTAAACAAGCTTTACCGTATAGAAATAGAAAGGGAAATTTGTGTTTAAGTCACGGCCAACAGAAAATACAATAAAATAGTTCTATGAAATCGCATAATTATAAAAAAAAATTTATGGGATTTTTTTACAATTAATTCCTTAATAAAAAATAATTTCTATCTCTCACTTGTTTGACGTCTCTATCTCTGTTATATTATCTCTCTTTCTTTCTCTGAAGTTATAGTTGTCAATGGTAGAATATTGAGTTGTTAATAGAAAATGCATCTCATTCTCTCTGTCTTTTTTATATATAAATGCTATTAGAAATAAGTGTGTTTCTATTGACAACTTAGTGTTCTATCATTGACAACTTAATGTTAATATTATTAACAAGTATAACTTCAAAGCAAGAGAGATAAAGACAGTGGGTTATAGTTGTTACTGGTATAACATTGAGTTGTTAAAAGAAGAACACTGGGTTGTCAATCGTGCATATTAAGTTGTTAGTGGAAACACACGTATTTATAATGGCATTTACAAGAGAGAGAAAGAGTGAAATACACTTTCTATTGACAACTCAATATTTTATCATTGACAACTCAATGCTATATCATTATAACTATTACTTCATATATATATATAGAGAGAGAGAGAGACAGTGAGTTATAATTGTCAATGGAATAACATTGAGTTGTCAATGGAAGAACACTAAGTTGTCAATGACGCACATTGAGTTGTTAATGGAAACACGTGAATTTCTAACGTCATTTTAAGAGAGAGAAAGAGAGAGAACAAGATGTATTATCCATTGACAACTCAATATTATATAATTGGCGATTATAATTTTAGAGAGAGAGTGTGTGTGTGTGTGTGTGACAAAGACAGAGATGTCAGACAAGTGAGAGAGAGAAATTATTTTTTATTAAGAAATTAATTACAAAAAAGTTTCACATTTTTTTAATTACGTGATTTTATGGAACCATTTGATCATAAATTCTGTTAGGTGGGAGCTAAAGGCAAATTTCCCAAATAGAAATAAACTATGGGCCCAACAGCCTATTAGGCAAAATATATTAAATTTCAAGGCGAAAAACATTTTGGGTGAAGGCCCAAGAAGAGCCCAATGAACAGATCAGGTATCAGAATCACTATGAAAATAGGAATGTACAACGCACAAAATTCTCCAATCAAATATTCTGTTTGAGCAATCTAGTCTAGGTAATGAAGTTATTAGCGTAATGTACAAGAAACTCATTAATCAAAATAAGAAAAAGCTGAATTTTTTTTTTGAGTGGACCAGAGAAATAAAACATTTTCTCAAAATTAGACAAAACGTAGTACAATAATATTGGTGGCAAATGAGGGAGTGGGAAAATTAAAGAGGGTCACGCAATAATAATAGTAAGCAAAGATCATCATACAAATTGATAATACAACAGTAACTGTGGAAATGGAAAGAGAATAATGGTGGGGGTAGTTGGGAAATGATGAAATCACACTGAAATAGTGAAATTAAATATATTGACAGCTTAGCTTCTTCATCATGCAAGGTGGCCTAAGCAACATTCAATTTGCCGGCAATATATTTATTTCCTCATGAGTCCTATTATAAATTAGGTTCAGCATATTGGGGAAAAAGTAACTTAAACTTTGTTAAATCTGTTTTAAAATTCAATACAAGGAACTTTTTTAATTTTATCCCTATATAATATAATCCCTCCCATCATAATTATAAGATTCAATTGGTTTTTTTAAAGAATTCTAAAAAAAATAATTACATTATTTTAAAGGATTAAAATTTTTGTTTTTCTTCAAACTATTATATTTGACTTATGAATTAATATATAATATAATAAAACACAACATGTGATATGATTAAGTAATTTATTTTGTTTTCTTAACTTCTCCAAAAAAGAGTCAACTATATCTTATAATTAGGATCGGAGGAAATATATTATGGCCCATAACAATAAAATAAAAGCAACATAGAGACTAAAATTGTGTAGTTATACAAAAAAAATGTTAATATATATAATCTTTGATCCCTCAAATATGCCTTTATTTTTATTTCGTCACTCAACTTTTATTTTAGTTAAACCATTGGTCCTATAATTTAATTAAAGTTTGAACCATTTTACCCTTTAAGAGAACAAAATCTATTATTTAAAATTTGAAGCACTGAAACTAAAATCAGAGCAAAATTAATGCACTAAAGATTTTATAGATCCTGTGAAGAAATTGATGACGATAGCACTTATAAATAAGATAAATGTTTTTTCTCTTGGTCCTATAAGCTGGACAAGAGGAAGAGGAGTGTGTGTCTGTCTGTATATATAACACAAGACACTAAAATATATGCAACTTCCACTTCATGTCTTTAATTTTTCTCACTGTCTGTTTACTTTTCACACAAACAGGTAAAAACATATTCAGGCACACGCACATATATAGAGTGATTGAGATTAAATTGAGTAAAAGCAGTGAGTGAGGGTAGTTTAATGCCAAGGGACCTTGGATTCTTGGAACCATAATTTTCGCCACCACCCGATTCTGCATCTGTAAGCAAAAGACCAAAGAGATGTTGAACAAGTTGATGATACTCATCATCATCATCATCATGATTCAATTCATGAATCAATGGTCAAACTAAGTTTGCTGACCATCTTGGGCTTGCTGATGTTTCAGAGTCAAAGTCTTGCCAATTCTCATCACTAATACCTAAGCTCGCAGGTTTAGTTTAATGCTATATTATATATTATCATATGTTGATTGATATATATAGAGAGAGATAGAGAGAGGGTGGTAGGGTGGGAATGAACTTTTGGGAGTGGATAGAGGAGGAGCGTCTTGTTTATAAGGATGTGAAGACATATTCAAATGAAATGGCCGTGACTGTGTCTGTGTTTGCTTTCTCTTTTATAAAAACCAGTGGTTCAGCCTTTCACACGTGAACACGCTCCTCCCTCTTCTGCTATTATATTCACGTGTGCTTTCCTACTTTCATCAATTTTCTCTCTCTCTCTCTCTGGCCCCTCCTTTTCCCTCCATTTTCTCTGAAACACACTCACCTTTCACATATCATATATGTAGTACACACATACACATATTTTTAGACAGAGGGGTATGTGGTTGCTTGATACCATGTCAATGTCACTGTAATTCCCAATGCTAGCTGCAAAACCCTAATAGGTGATCACTGTGGGAGGGAGCTCTATATACTTTACCTTTTGAAGGAGTACCTATTGTGTCTTATAGCCCACTACTATGAAAACTCTCTGAACATGAAACATCATTGGTTTGATCTCACTAATAACCTTAAATGGTAAGGTTTTAAAACTTAGACCGGTCACTGAATTGGTCAGGGTATTGAGTCAAGGGTTAGTAGGTCAGATCAAAGTTAAATCGGAGCCAAACTGAGATTAAACCGATAAAAGAGAGAAGATTTCATGATTATTAATAAAAATTTCTTAAGAAAAAGTTATAAAAAAAAGAAAGAAAAAAGATAGGGTTAACCCACTGAACCGGATCGGTTTTGGCACCAGGTTGGCGGTTCCCAGGTTGGACCGGCCGGTCCAGTTCGGGTTCCTGAACATGGTTAAATGGAGAGTATATGCCCCTTTAATTAAAAAGGAGTGCCTATTGTTCAAGTAATATTAGAGAGTTTAAGGTAATGGGTTCCATATTTATATGGGAAAAATATTTTCATTAATCCATGGCCCGTTTGCATCCCTGAATGTATATGTACAAATTTATTATTTTTTTCCGAAATAAAAAATTGATATTAAGAAAATGAGAGTTTTACCTAATACAATAAATTGACATGTAAACCAACGGTTTCTAAGCCGTATAATATGATGAATGCTTTATGTGATATCCAATCAGGGTTCGATCACATCCTTTTGTAATAAAAAAAATTGACGTGTAAATAAAATTGTGTATATAAATGTAATTAGACAAATTTCAAGTTGAAACCCATTTATGTAGTAATATATTGGGAAAAATTTAGTTAGCCCTGTGGAAGGTATTTTATTTCGGCCCGCCTCCAAAAAAAAAATTGAGACTTTGTTGTGTCCCTTAAGTCAAAAATCTAACCTTTGTGGGTAAAAAAAAAAAAATAATACCTTTACTTTATTTGTTTTGTGAACTCTTTTATATATCTTATAAGTTATTTTGAACCTTTTTATCTATCTTGTAAATGGTTAAATTATTCTTGATAACTCCCTAGTTTCTTTTAAATGCCTTTGTTTGTCACGTAAACACATTTTTATTTTGTAAATATTTTTTTGGCAAAATAAAAGAATGGTCTCATTGTCTTTTTACCCATGTTCTTAGACTTGGACCAAACCGGCCGGTCTAACTCGAAAACTGGTGACCCAGTACATAAACTAGTCTGAGAGTTAGTGCATGGTCTTTTCTTTTCTTTTTTTTTGAAAAATCAATTTTTTTTACTTTTCTTTTATAAATTCATATTAATAGCCCTAAAACCTTCCTTCCCTCACCAATTTAGGCTCAAGTTAATTTTAGTTTGACTCGTGTTTGATCCATTAACTAAATAGCTTGATCGGTTCCATCTCCAACTTGGGTTTTAGAACCTTACTTTTTACCCACAAAACTTTATTTCATTATGTATATATAAAAAAATCATTTTGAACCAACGAGGCAGAGCAAAATTTCAGAATTTTTTGAGTTAATTGTTGGAGCTAATTGAAATTGTCCCTAATATTTTTACATACACATATAGTGAAAATAACTATTAATGTCACAGATGACTGCATGATCTTGACTTGATGAAGTTGTCTGTGGAATCTGAACAGTTTGGAAGAACTTGATTAATAATATTGACTCTGTTTCAATTTGACCGGAAATGATACCCGAACGGATCCTAGGCCTCCAAAATCTTCCCAAAAAATTAAAAATTAAAAAGACTTAGACGCAGTAATCAGCATGTTTGTGTATATTTTTATTATCATTATACAGGAAATACACACATACACATACATATATATCTTCATAGTCAATCCAAACAGATCAGATATTATATTTTGATGATCCCTTCTCTTGACAGTTAAGAAACAAGAGGGTGAAGGCATCATTCAAAGCCAAATATATCCGACTAGATTGCTTCATAAATTAAATATAATCCAAAATTCAGAGAAAACAAGAAGATGATTAGGAAGAGACAAAAATGGGGTTAACTAATTAAAAATACAACATTAATCATAACCTCGTATTCATCCCTACATTATATTTTCACGCACGCAACATCTATCAGTAAATTAAATTCATACTCAAGTTATCCTTTCTTCTATGTGTAAATCCATTATACATAATATTTTATAAGAAACGATTGAAAAGCAATATTCTTTTTAAAAATATCATAGTTTTTTAAATGTAGAAATTAAAGGTGGTTGAACATAATATCGTCCAATTGAAAATGAGATGAAAATTGAAGAGTGTGATTATGATAATTAGTATAATGCTTGAATATGTATGTGGAGAATTAATGGAGACCACAAGACGTGTGAAAGTGAAACCAGAAAAAGAGAGATGGATACATATACGGCCAGCAAGTGAGACCACCTGTAATAATGCAAATCATGGAGCTTATGTATTACTAAAAGTTTAAATTAATTGAATTATATTCACAGTTTATGGAATGGGTAGGTTTGTGCTTTATGGCATATGGCAGCATATAAATTTGACAATCAGAATATAT
This sequence comes from Acacia concinna, assembly GCA_037177275.1. Classification (NCBI taxonomy): domain Eukaryota; kingdom Viridiplantae; phylum Streptophyta; class Magnoliopsida; order Fabales; family Fabaceae; genus Acacia; species Acacia concinna. The sequence continues at coordinate 2,572,179 of JBAGKO010000002.1, read as the reverse complement.
ATACAAAAAGATCTTACACACACACACACACATAATACCACTACATTTTAATTTATATATATAATATCCAAACTCAAGTGACTATATTGGTTGAAAAAACAAGATATCGATCAAAACTATCAGATTCAGTTTTATTCTGGATATGATACAGATCACTTCATTGAGGGGAAAAAGGCATCATTAAATTTACCAACAGAATAACTACTCCTAAACTTCAGCTAATACTGAATTTACATTTAATGCATACTAGTAAATAGGAAATTTGAATAAAAGACGAGAATTTTAGTGTGTTTTTTAAGTTCCATTTCAAATTTTATTTTCGTCTTTCAGTTTTGATTCGATAGATGTATACTTTTGTTGTGAACATAGCCCTGGTTGTAGGGAGTGAGTAATAATTTAGTAATCAACAAATTATTTTTTAAATTTATGGTCATTCTAAATTAAATAATTATAATTTATTAGGTCATTTGTAATAAATATTTAGACCACACTCACATTAAGTTCCTTACATCTATTTTGTCATATTCTCCAATCATACATGATCATGTGTCCTATTTATGTATTTGAACTTATAATTAAATGATTATAATTCAAAAATAGGGCATTTAGTCATGTTATTAGAGAACATAATGAAATAGATATAAAGAATTTGATATTTTCCTAAATATTTTCCTTCCTTATCCTTTTCCCTAATTTTCCCTAAATAAACCTTCCCTTTTTTGCCATCCTTTCCCATTTATTTGTTTTAGATTTATCATGATCATCTAACTTTACCTTAATTTTTTTTCTCTAACGTACCTAGCACTTTTAATTATTTCAATCAATATGTCGCAAGGAATTTTCTGCCACCCACTTAATTGTATACCGGCTTCGAGTGAAAAATATTGACTGATTTTTCAAAATTAACAGTCCAACTAAAATACAATAAAATTCATAGCAGAATAAAACATGGGTTCAAATTAAAGACCAAATGAATATTAAATGAAACTGAGAAAATAAAGTTTAGAAAACATTAGGAAAACTGATCAAATGGATATGACTGTTGAAAATTGAAATTCATATTATGGAATTGCAAGTACTTTCAAGAATCTTTTAAGTTTGATTCATTTTCTTTCAAATTTTATATATATTCAGCTATCTCCCTCAATTTTGACAAAAGCCCAAAAATTTAGAAAAATCCCATATAAAATTGTCTGGTAACTTTGGTTGTTAAACTCAACAACTCAATTTATAATTTTAAAATATGAGTAAAATAATTTTATTGCATTCTCCTACTCTCTCAAAAAAGCTTTGGTGTTTTGTAACTTAGAGCCCTATCTGGTTCAATCCACCTACAATTACAAATCAGGTGTTTAATTATATCTCATCCCGAACAATTTGAGATTGGACAAAAATAGGATGAGATAAAATCGTTATCGAGATGGAACGGGACGCAAGACAAGCTTTGTCCCATCCCAACATTATTTTCTTATTATTTAAATTGACATATATAATATACTCATGTTTGTATTTTTTTACCAGAAAATCTAATATTTTTATTAAATATATAACTAACATATTTTTAGATAGGTATTATTTAAATGGAATGATGTTATCATAAAATTTTTTTAAATATATATTATCAAATATATAGTTTATTTTTAACATAAAAACTTTATTAAATATAACTAATATATTTTTATATAAATATTAGTTATATAAAATAATATCTTCATAGAATATTTTTAGCAAGAAAAAATATCTTAAAAAAATAAATAGAATGTCTCGTTATCATACTGACCCCATCTTGTTCTCGAAGCCATCCCAATCCCGATGGGAGGGAATGAGACGAGACATGGGACAACTTTATTGTATCGGTCTTATTACAAGATGGGACACGGCTGTCGTACTACAATGTTAATACAATATGATATTAATTAGAGGGGCTATTTTTTTTGTTTGAATTTTAAGTAAGTTGCAATGAGTTATTGTTATAATAATTATTTGAAATTAATACATCATAAAAAGTCTATTTTACCCTTAATATAATTTTTATAGAAAAATAGTTAAGAGTCATTATGTGGTGGCTGGTGGTCAGTGATAGTGACAATGGTAGAGGAGGAGGTAGTGATAGTGGCAAAGGTGGTAGAGGAGGTGGTAGTGGTGACAACAACAACGATGGAAGAGGAGGACTCAACAACAATTATGGCAGCGGTAGAGATAGCGGTGACTGCAATAGAGAAGGAGGTGGATAAGGAAAGGTTGTGGTGGAGGCGGCGACAACGATGGAAGTGGCAGTGGAGGTGTCGCTGACAAGGTAGAGGAAAAGGAGGTAGTGGTGGAGACAGCATGGGTAAGAATGGTGGAGATGGCAGTGAAGGAGGAGATAGTAGTGGTAACAGCAACAATGAAGGTAGTGATGACTAGGGGTGTTTAAAAGATCCCGG
>JBAGKO010000002.1:2536111-2569653 GCA_037177275.1 Acacia concinna | reverse complement strand
CTAAACTCTAGATCAATTTATGTAATTATTATAGTCTTATTAGTTGTTAAATGATTATTTTTAATAATAAAATATAATAAAAAAATTGTTTAAAAATTTTTTTAAAATAAAAAATAAAAAAAACCCCGGACCGGGATTTTCCAGTCCTGAGGTACCGGGATTATCCCGCCACCGAGATTGATTTCCCAATCCCAGTCCCTTCCCGGGTTTGAACACCCCTAGTGATGATGGTAGAGGAAGAGAAGGCGGCGGCGGCGATAGCAATGGCAATGGTGGCAACGGTGGCGATGGAGGAGGAGGTGGTGACGATAACATCCTGATTTTTTATATTTAATAATTAATTTTAATTAAAGAAAAAATATTTAAGATAAATAAATTTATTAAGTAATTGTTAAACTAGTATAGATATGATTTGTATTTGTAAAGAAATTGGCGGTAGATATATATATATATATATATATATTATTTTTAATTATTTACTAAATGGTAAAGTAGTTATTTAATTAGAATATATATATATGCGGAAAAAAATAAACACGTGATCAGCAAAAGAAAAGGGATGAAAGAGAATTAAAAAAATATATAATAAAGAAAACAATATCGTTAAAGGCATGTGACCCCATGAACCATGGGTGACCGTGGTATTATATGCCCCCACCCTCATCTTCATTTGCTTCCTGTGTTCAGCGCTCAAAGACACGCCGCTCTCGGCATTGTTCTTTTGTTTCAGATTCAGTGCATATTTTAGAGACCTTTTAGATTAATTTGTAATCTGAAATTGTAAAATGTGCTATTGGCTCGTAAAGCTTCTGGGTTAAGTTTGGAGTTGAGATAATCGAAATTAATTTATTCTATATATATGTTTTAGGCTATAATGTGTTTCTAAATTTTAATTTTATCTATACTATTTTTGTGTGTTTTGAAAAATTAAATGTATGTTTAGGTATTAACTTGTTTCATTGAAGCAGTGTATTTTCCAACTTTTATGTATAATTTGTAATTATTATTATGATGATTATGATGTATATGGACTATTATTATTGTGAAATGTTTTCGAAAATAATATTGAATACATTATATTCTATTATGGGATTTGTGGTGTTGTATAGAAAAGACATGGTGAAATTGTGTGCTAATCGGTTCTTTAATTCCTGACTTGGATTTGAGTTAAGTATTTTGGATGGGCACTTCCCTATTATGATATATCGGTGGTGACATGGGGGCAGTTTTCTTGAAGTGACTAGCTAACCTTAGCCGGTTATACTAGTATTGATAGGTTGTATCGCATCTAAAAGATATAAGAACGAACAGAATGAATGAGTGGGGAAGGTTTTAATTATTAACAGTATTATACATTGTTTTACTATTGAGAATAATGTTATGATTATTAATAAACCTGCTTATCTGACTTGCAATTATTTTTTACATATTTTGTAAATTAATTTTGGTTATTAGGATTTTATGTGTCACCCTGTTGCTATTGATATTTTTTAGGAGAAACCTCTCATCCGAGTAGACCTCAAGGGAAGCAAGCGAAGGATAGGCAACAATAACCTTGTATACCTCTTATTTTTTGGAATTGTATTGTTTATATACTGTTATCATACAGTCATCATATTTTGATATACTTTGATATCATTTTGAATAACTATCCTAATAATTGTTAACCTCTTATTAGGCATGATGTCTTATTAATGCATACTCTAATATATTTTGATGAATCCACAATATTATATGCATTAAAAACTGTTCTGTTTAGACAATTTGTGATAGGGTTCGGTGTTATGTGTGTGGACTAGTGGACTAGGTTTCCAACCCTTATTTATATTGTGCTCTTAGTCTTATATGTGAGTTATTGTAGTAGGTTTGTGAGTAGGTTTTATACCATGTACCTCGATGTGTTAATCCTTTAGATTAGTCAAAAGGTTTTTGAAGGTGATAGATAAATCTTTATATAACTGTGATTGATCATCTAGAAGTTAATTTTACTTTTTTATATCATAGTTAATTTTATCTATACTCATGTTTTGGGCTGTAATGAGAAAAGTGGTTGATTTTTTTTTTTTGTATGGTAAGTTATTATATAAATTGAGTTGGATTGGTTAATAGTTATTAATTATGCTTAATGCCTTGTTTAGTAGAGTGGTCTTATTAGCAGCGGCAACAGTTTTTGGAGGTGTAGCAGGTGAAATAAGACAAATAAAATTAAATGGTGAATTAAACTTTTTCAATCATGCAATTTGATAATAATATGTATTTATAGGGGAGAGTTGTGAATGAGGATTATTCATTTTTTGATAATCACCATTCCTATAATAAACTCTATTATCGTACTAAAACTATTTTTTTAATAATACAATCATAATTATCATTGAGGCATACAATAGAATCGAATGAAACTCCCGGTTAGTTCGGTTAGTTTTTCAACACGGGTCTGTGTATATATTAGCGTTAATATATAATAAAATATTATTTGTTTAAAAAATTATGTTCCAAAACAATCAACGAGAATAATTCAAAACAAAAAGAAAAATAAGAAACATATAACCCAGTATCAATTAAATCAATTTCATCTAAATATTGTCAATACAAAATTTATTTCTGGAAGAACTCAGCTCAAATTTATCTTGTTAATAAAAGTAAAATCAAAATTCATAATTTATAGAATTATGAGGTGTGTGATATATAGTTTGGTTTATTACGTTAATGCAACAAATTTTTTTAAAGGATTAATGTTCATTTTTATTTTAGAAATTGTTAGAAAAAAGTAATTTTGTGTTGGAAGTTTTCTATGAGGAATTTTATTCTAAAAGTATTAAAATTGATGAAATATCGCCCTAATTTAACAGTTTAAACAGTCAAACGTTAATTGACCCTGTTTTGCTGATGTGGATTGGCATATCATATTCACCTTGCTTTTAATATGCCACGTGCGGGTCCATGTGGCAAAATTCTTCTCAATCTGACAATTTCTCCTTCCTCCTCCGGCAGGTTCGTCCCATTTTTTTTAACAGCATTCCAACATTTGTTTTCAAAATTCTTAAAATTGCTTTGGAGAGTTCCGATCAAGAAGGGAGATTTGTCAAATCCTTAATTTCTCCTTCCTCCTTTGTTGCATCGATTGTGATTCGTACATATATAAGGAGATTTGTCTATCTGTTGGAGCAGAATGCGAGCAATCTCATGATGTTTCTCTGTTTGATGTTGCTAGGGTTTGGATCTTGGCTCGGAAGCCATGGTCGTGACTGTTGGCGCCCAATCCTATAAGCTTGTCCACTGAGATTTCGACTCCGTTAGGCATTTTTCACGTGGTAAACAATCTTGATGCTGTCTCTTCCAATCACGCTGTTGTCTTCGACGCATTTGAGGATGTTGGAGACTATGAAGTTGATTTTTTGAAACACCGTCATCTTCCATGAACTTGGGCTGTTCTTTCTAAACTATTTGGCTTTGATTATGGCTGCAATGGCGAACGCTAAAGAGCAAATTAGAACATGGTTAATTGTTTTTAGATCCTATACGCTTTTCCCTTCCATAGGTCGTGTTTTTTTCTCTTTTACTTTGCAGATCTGAAGCTTCTTCCTCTTCTTCAGCCACCTATGATGCTTTTTATCTGCCCCTTGTGATTTTCTTGTGTGACTGTTTCTAATTACTTCGGTTGCTTGGATTTTTTGTTTTTTTAAATGAAAGATGCTTTTAGCGTCTGATGCTTGATTGTTGCTTGAATAGGCTCTATACTTCTGGTTGATTTTGCTTTTGTAAGATTTCTTTATCTCCTCCCTTGTTCATATTTTTGGGTGACTGATTTTGTTCTCCTTACTAATTAATTTTTTTGTTCTTCATTTTCAAGATAATTTCTTTTCTATATTTGATAGTTGATTATTTGGGTTGCTTGAAATGATTCCTTCTGATATCTTATTTTCTGGGTTTGCCTTCCTTCAAAATGGTAGAAGGAATCTACTCTTCGGCCATGCTTTAGACTAAATGAGGGAGAAAAGGGTGATGATGAGGTAGTGAGGTGAGACGCCACGTGCACGCCACGTAGGCATAAATTGATCAAATATGGGATTTAACGGTCAAAATTAATTATTGACAGTGGTTAGAATGAGATTAGATTCCACCACTTTTAACACTTTTAATACTTCTAAGGTAATATTGTCCTAAAAAAATTTTTGAGGTAAAATTGTTGTTCTTTAACAATTTCTAAGGGGAAAATAAATATTAACCTTTTTTTAAATTCCATTAACGAGAATCTTTTATACGTGTAATATCACCTAGGTTAGATAATTTTTCTGTGTGACTAACATAGTTTCATTTCCTTCTTTCAATTAAAAATTATAATTAGCTTTCCTTTTTTTTTTCTTTAATTATTCTTGATATTTTCGACCAAAATAATTATTCTTGAGATCCTTCCAAACCACAAAAAATTTATTTGGTTTAAGTTAATCATATAATATTTTTAATACAATTAATCATATTTTATTTTCTTATACACTAATGCTTATACACAAATACTTATAAAACATAAGTTACAAAGCATTGAAACTCTTTTCAAGAGGAAGAGAGGAGACCAGAAAATGAAAATTAAATTATTATAACCCGCATTTTAAATTTTAAACTTGGTCAATAATTTAATTAGGGATTTACTGAATTTATCAACCTAATTTAGAGTTTTCTTATTTTAAGTAGCTTTATATGAGATTTTCTCTAAAATTTATACTTCTTTATAAGTCACTGTCAACATGTTTCACATATAAAAAACTTAAACCTCGTTACTTCCTACATAAAATTTAATAACTTTAACTTTCAATTTAACCTCTATTTAATATATAATATATTCATAAGAATAAAGTTAATACATTCATCAATGAAATGTAAAATTGTATGTTGATATAAAAACTTTATTTTTATATGTTATAAATTCTTTTTGCCTGATATATAGGACCCTAAGAGTAAATAACATCAAAAAAAAGTAAGTTGTTGTCAAAGCTAAGCTAAACCAATTAGACTGAAATTCAATGTCACTACTTTTTATTATAAATCAAGACCTAATTGGCTTTTTTAAATAGCTTAAAAAAGTTAATTTAAAATGTTTATACTCATTTTTTTAAAATTAATTTATAAAATAATATATAATTTAATAATAAATAACATATATATATATATATATATATAGATAACATGGTGGATGTTTTGGCAAACTTAAATTTTAATATGTTGGACCAGAAGCAAGAAAACAATTGAAACGGGCAATAAAAAATAAAAATTAAAATCAGAAAAAATTGATGGGTAAATTAATTTAATTATTATTTTTTTGGGAAGGAAATAAGTTAATTTAATGAATTAATGAGGGTAGGGTGGATGATGAGGGGTATGACCAAAATGAAATGGCTTTGAATTGGAAGGGACAAAACTTACCATCCATAAGCTGTCCCTGAGCACCAAAAGTGGAACTGCACGCACCTGACCACTTCCTCTTCCCACTTCGATTGTTTCTCCCAACATTTTTTGAGATAATTTAGGATTCGTATCATCATCTCTGTATAAAAATCCCATAACCCACTCTTTAACCGCTAATCATCATTTCTTTCCCTCCTTTTGGCGGCACCAACATCGCTATTTCCCTCTCAAGTCTCAATCTTTCCATCCTCACTGTCACTGTCGCTCCTGTATTTAGCGGTTAAATTCCATGGAGTGAACAATCTCATTCCCTTTCTCTTATATCATATATATACATATGCCTAGGTGAGAGAACCCAGAACAATGGCGGCCTCTGCGTCTTCGTTTTCTTTCTCCAGCCTTTTGTGTGAAGAAAATGAAGCTAGCATTTTGAAGGTCGGCGATGAGAATTCCAGCATGGACTGGACGAAACCATGTTCTGTTTTCGAGAATGAAGAAGAATACATTGAGATTTTGTTTAAAAGAGAAATGGGGTTTGTATTCCCTAGTGATGATTGTTCAACTAGTGCTGCTAAATGGCTCAAACGTGCTCGTCTGGATGCTATTGACTGGATTTTCAGGGTTAGTTTCCATCAAAGGAATTTTTATTCTTCTATTTTTAAGAAATTCTTGTTTTCTTTATTTTTTGGTTCTTTGAATTGATGGAGAACTGGTTTTTCTTCTGCTTTGATTCAGACGGGGGCGAAATTCGGATTTAAATTTCACACCGTATACTTATCAGTGACTTACTTCGATCGATTCCTTGCAAGACGATCCATTGATGTGAGAAATCGAGTTTACCTGATGATTTCATATTGCTTTTGAAGTTATTTTCCTTCTGAACTATGCTTTCGACTTACTTCTCTTCTTTCTAATCGTAGGAAGGAAAAGATTGGGCAATTCAATTATTATCAATGGCATGTTTATCTTTGGCAGCAAAAATGGAAGAGCAAAACGTACCAACTCTATCTGAATTTCCAGGAAAAGAATATCACTTCGAGATTAAAGTGATTAAGAAAATGGAATTACTAATTTTGGATTCCTTGGGATGGAAAATGGGATCCGTGACTCCTTTTGCATATCTGCAGTACTTGGTCAAGAAATTTTCCTTGCAATCAAAACCAGAAGCAATAATCTCAAGAGCCATTGACCATGTTATGGCATTCGTGAAAGGTAATAATTTATCTTCACAATGTACATAGAATAAAACTAATTAATAAATACCATAACTGATTTTTCTTCCGCGCAGATATTAGTTTAATAGTTCAACGACCATCTGTTATTGCTTCTGCTGCCATATTAGCAGCTTCTAATGCTACGTTAACGAGACAAAGTGTGGATCTTTGTGTGGGCTCCATATCCTGGGGATCTCTAGAAAGTGTGAGTATGATTGGTCCTCTTGGCTTCCAATCTTGCTATTTAGATGAACAATTGGAGAAACAGAATAGAGTTTAATGGATTTTTTTTCTTAATGTTATCCAACAGGAACTTGTATTTTCCTGCTACAATCTAATGCAGGAAATAGAGAGAAGGAAAATTAAGACTCCAGACTCAAATTTATTGTCAGCCCAATCCAGCTCCACAGATGTTTTGGAGAATGCCTCTGTTCTTTCTTCTGGGACTAAGAGAAAACTCACTTTCCTAGACACTGGAACTGAAACCTATCCTGAACAAAAGATACATCGGCCTTAGTTTTTAGGAAGATTAATTGTTTTTTCACTGATTGGATTATATTATCTTTTTTTTCCACTTAAGATTTTATTCTTTGTTAGTTCATAGGTCTGCTAATGAGTGCCCACCACCAGTTTGTGGAATGATTTGGTATTTGATGATTGGGGTTTTATTTTCCAAATACCCAACTAAAGTGTCAACCATGACAGAGAGGGAAATAAGGTAAATAAATAAAGGGGAAGAAGAAGAGCAGATATAATTAGCCAACCGTGAGAAGAAGGAAGAAGGAAGAAGGAAGAATGAAGGCGACTTTAAAAGTCCAAGAGCCATTTGAAGACTATTTTAGTATTTTTCCACTGTGATACACTGATACAGGGCAGTGCTTGCTTTCTTGAATTGCTTGTTATTATTATTACAGGCCACTTTTTCCAACTGCATTTCTTTGTTTATTTATTTATTTATTTGTTTTTTTTTTTTCGCTTAAGCATGTAATGCACGATAGGACTTAGGAGCAGCCCTACCCTAGGAGAGGGAGATTGTGATGTCTTTGAAAAGGCTGAAAGCCTGGAAGGAAGAATGAGGCATTATGTTTTGATTGATTTGATGTAACTGAGAAGCACTTGGCTGGGCCATTAAAAAAAGAGCTTTGTAAAGTTGAGTGTGTGTGATTATGCTTGCTTGGGGAAGTGGGAGGGTCTTTTTTGAACAGAGCTGAGAAACTTTGCCTAAACTGTTTTGCTGTACCCTTTGATCATTGATGCATTAAATTATTATAGCCCTAAAAATGGTAAAGCCTCTCGCACAGTAATTAAAATACTTGATAAATGAAATCACAAATCTGACAGCTAACTTTGCTCTGGTTGCCACCCACCTTCAGAAAAAATGGTTTTCTTTATCTCTTTTCCCCCCTCAGCTTATACATTCTAACATCATCTGTCATTGTCACCCTCAGTTTCTATCTTTGTTCTCACACAACATTAATATGCGTATATATGTGGACAAATCCAGAAACATCCCTGTATCTAGTAGATAACACAATGTGCTGCTATTCGCTAAAACGAAAGTAGAGGGGTAGGGACTAAGGCCCAGTCTATCACCATTAAAATTAGAGATATGATGATATTCACAAGAGGCTTGTGTCAGAATCCCCACCTCTCCCACATGCTCTTGTAGGGAAGATAAAAATGTACCGAGTCAATCCAGTCTGGCCTCAACCTTGTATTTTGTTGTGAACGTGTGAACAAATTACTGTGACCAGCTTATTGTTGTTTCCTTCCTAGTACCTGGTTCACACTCACATTTCAAATTACTGAACCAGATTCTTTAGTCCCTCCACACTTCTTGGTTTAAGAAACTGTACTTGTTGGTATCCATAGTGTGGTTGTACTGACCTAGACTGACAGATAAACAGGATTCCCAAGGTAAAATAGAATTCACATGTTCAATGATAAGAAGATGATTATTACCTTTGGTCTCGAAGGTAAGATTTCGGTCATAACATATTTATACTATGACCAAGATCCTATATTAAATATCCCTATGGGAGGTAGTAATAATTTGGGTTCACAGTTAGCTTCACTCACTGATATCTGCACCATGTAAGTTGAAGAAAACAGTGTGTAGTAATAAGATCTCCCTTTAGTTCAGCAACGTGGCCATAGAAGTGAGTTTTGGCTATTTGCGTTTAAGTTCAAATTATTTTGCTTCCATATTCATAACTGTGTCTGTCACGCAAAGGGATTGCAGAGACTGTTTTGTTGGACCACAACAACAAACATATTCATTATCGCACGGCTAAAGGGGTTATGTTCTTATGTATTTCCTAAGGACCTGTCTTGTTTCTGTTTTAGCTTCTTCTGATTGGACAAGAAATTATTTGTCTGGCTCAAAAACTAAATGCCAAAGGACTATAAAGAGGGGAGGGACCAAATTAATATTTACTTTGCCTCATTTGGCTGTGCATTAGGTGGGAAAACACCGTCCTGCGTCTTCCTGTGTTTCAAGAGACTATTTTCCAATTTGGACACAATCATATACCATCTTGTGTTTCTCTGTCTCGGTCACTTTTTTATCGCTAAGAAAAATTCATTAGAAAAAAATGGGCAATGGGCATGGTATTTTTTTGACTGTGACTTAACTATGTAACATCTCAGTGCCTCACTCTTAAAATTATCATTCATGGAGATGAGATAGTTCAGACAGGAATCTGCTTTAAGCGAGCAGCAATGGGCATGCCTAAATATCCAACAAAAATGCTAAACAACCAGTAAATGGGAGCAAGGGGTGTGGTATTAGCGTAGCTTCCTAAGTACTCAACTATTATGATCTGAAACAAAACAGTAACACTTACGACACCCACGAACACATGATTATCCAATATGCCTTTAAATACATCTATTTCCTCCATCTCTCGTGAACTTATCTCATTGAAAACCTGCAAATACCAAAAACCAGAAAATTTTGTCAGATGCTTGAGTTTAATGTTGTTCTCTTCTATAATCAAATGAGATGGATTGATTTTTACCTGAAAAAAGACAAATGAGTTGAAAATAAGTGTGTTCAACAAGATATCAGAATCTGGACCCTTCATTCCAAATATCCATTTCCCTTTGGCCTGAAGAATCCATATAACCAGAACTTGATACAGAGATTGGCCTAAGATGTTCCTCCACATGACATTGCTGATGAAACTTCCCTGCCGTCCCACTGGTGAACGCTTCATTAGTTCATCATTTGGAGGTTCAGTTGCCAGTGCAAGTGCTCCAAGTGTGTCCATTATCATGTTCACCCACAATAATTGAACTGCTGTGAGAGGCGCACTTCCTGAACAAGAAAACTCATTAAATTACTTACCATCATAGGATTTAGAAAGAAGGAATTGAAGCTGGGTGTTAATTAAAAGTTCATGAACTGAGGTTGGCTCTCTTACCTGTTGTGCATGCTGAACTGCAGTTTACTAGTAAGGCAACCGCATTAACTGTCAGCTGAAACTGTACAAATTTTTGAATGTTTACGTAAACTGAACGTCCCCATTTGGCCACTGTCACTATAGTAGAGAAATTATCATCCATAATTATGACATCAGCGCTTTCTTTAGCAACCTGTTCCACACAAATCACATTGCATGTTATAGCCACAACTTATAAGCATTTTTCTTTGCATTGAATTTCCAATGTGTAAAACAAAGTTATGGGCTTTTTCTTTCTCTTCAACTTCATCTAATTTTAACTCTTGACCTTTTAATGTCTGGTTTGGACTTTGGACTCACCTCAGTTCCAGCGATGCCCATTGCAAGTCCAATGTCTGCCTCATGAAGGGCAGGGGCGTCATTTGTCCCATCACCAGTTACAGCCACAACTTCTCCGAACGTAGAACGCAATTGTTTCACCAAAGTATGCTTATCTAATGGTGAGGATCTAGCCATAACCTGAAAGAAAAATTGAACTTCATTTTATTGAGAATATCAATAATGTTGATGGTTCAAAAGTATTATTGAAGCAATCTTATGAGTCATATCGTCACCTGAATTTTAGGAATCAGTTCAAACATTTCCTCCTGAGTCTTCCCTCTAAAATCTGGACCTTCTATGGCTATTCCATCATCTGTTAATATCCCACATTCTCTGGCTATAGCTTTTGCAGTATTAATATTATCACCTGTGACCATTCTTACTGTTATACCTGCTTTACGACAGATCGCAACAGATTCCTTAACACCAGGACGAACAGGATCTTTGATACCAACAATCCCTATACAAGTATATCCAGAACTAGGAATAGGATCTTCAGCAGAAAACCCATTTTCCAAATCCATATAGGCAAGGCATAGAGTTCTAAGTGCCTCACAAGCAAAAGAATGGATTGTTTCTTTGAGATAATTACTTTTCTCTGCATCGATTGGCACAACATCTCCGTTTGAATCGATCACTTTGTCACAAGCAGCCAAAACAATCTCAGAAGCACCTTTACAATGAGCTCTAGGAATATTTCCTTTTGGAACCTCCAAAACCACACCCATCCTCTTCTTTTCTGAGTTAAATGGCTCAACTTTCACAATCTTACATGCTTTTCTCTCTTTCTGAAAATCCCCACCAAGTAAAAGTCCATACTGCAATATTGCAGCTTCTGTTGGTGTCCCAAGTATCTCCAGTTTCTTTTTGCTTTTTCTCTTAGCTACAACTTCTCCTCCAGTGTTATTAAATATCGACTCTAGTAACAGTTTCATAGCAGAATCTGGTAACTTCTCTGTTTGTTCCGCATTGGTTACTTCCTTGATGTTCATACATATGCAGGTTTTGACGACAGTCATACGGTTGGTCGTTAAGGTTCCTGTCTTGTCACTACAAATACTTGTTGCTGAACCCATCGTCTCACAGGCTGCCAAGTGTCGTACAAGGGCTTTGTCGTTCATCATTTTTTTCATAGCAAACGCAAGGCTCAGTGTCACAGCTAATGGCAACCCTTCTGGTACAGCAACTACAACTATTGTAACTGCAACGGCGAAGAATTCCAACATCTCCATGGCGTCGTCCCCAGACACAATCCAAAATCTTCCTTCTTGTCGTTTACGTGTCAGAAGTCCCTTCGTCAAAACGACAAAGGTAACAACAGCGAAGAACAGGCCTATCTTTCCTATGATCGTAGCCACTCCGTTCAGTTTAACCTGTAACGGTGTTTCATCATCTCCACCTTCACTTAACGTGGCCATTAATTTTCCCCATTGAGTTCTCATCCCTACGGTTGTGACCAGCATTTTACAGGATCCATCTTGAACTTTTGTTCCAGAAAGAAGAAATGGGTTCTGAGAATTCACCATTACTGGTTCGCTCTCTCCGGTTAAACTTGACTCATCGATCAAAACAGAGAATCCTGAAACAAAGAGCCCATCTGTGGGGACTTGATCTCCGATAGCTAGATGAACAATGTCGCCGGGAACTAAATCGTATATTGATATTTTTTCTCTGTACCCTTTTCTTGTGACCTGCATGGAGATCTTTTTTTTCTCCTTGTCTAAATCCTTGAACTGTAATGATTGGCGATAATCACTTGTCGCTGTCACAAACACGACCAGAAGAATACTGACGACGATTCCTAGGCCGTCGTGAGCTCCTCTGGGCCATCCTTCTGTGGCTATTCCAATTACAAGAGACACAATAGCACACACTCCTAGGATCATTAGTGTCATGTCTTGAAGGGCTTCGAAGACATAAACCCAGAAACTACGGGCTTCACTCTCGGTGAATTTGTTGATTCCGTGGATTTCTTGTCTTTTAATAAGTTGGTCGGAGTCATTGCTAATACCATCAGTGGTTGAAGTTGAAAGCTTTTGTGAAATACCTTCAACCCCACCATGATATTTTAGCCTCTTCATGTCGTGTCCTTCAACAATAGACTCCAATTCATCCGCACAGATCTGAAAGCCTGCTTCTCTAACTTCTTCAGGTACTGTGTAATCACTTGGTTGCGCACCTGCAAGCATAATTGAAAGTAGTGAACTTTGTTTTTATGAATATATATAGAGAGAGCCTTAAATATCAAGCTGAAGATATCTACTACTCACCTTGGATAAACTGAAATGCTGCTTTGGAAACCAAAACAGCAACTCTCAATTTCTCCTGCATTAAAGGGAAAGTGAGTCATTTAGAAAAGCACACAGAGATGTAACATTCCATTTCTATATGTTGTTTTCATTTGAGGGGATGAAAAGCTCACAAAAAAATATATAAGCAAGCCACTTACATATAACAAGAACCAGAAAATAGATCAGAATCGTTGAAAATATTCCCAGTGGTCCGTAGAACGCAAGAAACAACATGGCAATCACAGAAGTTGCGTGCGTGCGTGTGTATTATGGATACAAATCTTCTTGCTTACGGAAAGGAATTATATACATATTTATATACCTGATTGGTGCGACGCATAGCTGCGGCTTCGCCTCGCTTGGAGAGATTAGCAGTGAAGCGAAATCTTCTTTTGGGGTTCTTAACAACCCCACATAGTTTTCTCCAATTCTGAAGAACCTCTTCAGATGAGTTCTTGGACTTGACTTCGAAGTTTTCTTGTAAATAAGTCTCCATTGTCCAATACCTTGTACTCTGACTCTGATGATGCCTCCTATCCTACAAGAATGAAGAGATTAACGATTCTCACTACTCCGTCCCCTGTATTTCTGTGCTTGATATGCTCATAATGGCAAAGGTTGGTTTCTTTGCAGTAAGCTGCAACACAAGCAGAAGCTATAGCGTGTTTGGTAATAAAAGCGTGGAGTTTGAAGCCCGTCGGGATCCGTAAAAAGAAGACAACGAGAAAGAAACAGAGAAGAGGGAAATGAGAGAGGTTCCGAAATATGGTGAGAGAGAGAGAGTGAGGGACAAGAACAAGGGGATGTGTTTCATTTGGGGAACGACATTAACGGATTGGGCGGGGTCAACGGCTACCCCTAAAAATGAATGCTTTTTGTGGTTGTTAATGAGACAACATGGAAACAATCAAAGATTTTTTTTTCCTTTTCATATTTTTTGTGAATTTTCTCCTTTAAAGTTTAAAGTGTTGTGAAAATAAAAGATATCGAGAGAGCAAGAGATCAGGTAAGAGAAAGAGAGAAAGTAAAGCAATTCTCATTGAGTGGTGGTCTATTATAAATGGAGGGGGTATGCTTCTATTTATAGCAAAAATAAAGTTTGGAGAAGAAGCCAGTTGGCTTGGCTTGCTTGGGAAGCTAATTGACTTAGCTTGTTTGAAAAGTTAGTTGTCTTGGCTTGAAGAGAAAGCCTCTTGTGAGTACATAGACATCCACATAATCAATATT
Organism: Acacia concinna; assembly: GCA_037177275.1. Classification (NCBI taxonomy): domain Eukaryota; kingdom Viridiplantae; phylum Streptophyta; class Magnoliopsida; order Fabales; family Fabaceae; genus Acacia; species Acacia concinna. Next base: position 2,555,736 of record JBAGKO010000002.1, on the reverse strand, counting down.
TATAACACTTTCCCTTAAATGTCCATTAGAAATGCGCTTCAATAAAAACTTTAACTAAGAAAAACCAGTGGGACAAAAACCTAATTAAAGAAAATAGTACATCATTCATTGCTACATTGTCTAGTGCTACCTCATTAAAAACCTTTCTAAGAAAACCCAATGTGACAAAATCTAAATAAAGGAAAAAGAGTACAGCGTATACCGACTTCCCCTCTTGGCAACTTCAGTTGAGATCTTTGTGTCTTTGAAGACCGATTGCATGGACAAGCTTTTCAAAGATTATTTCATATTTTGCCATGAAATAGTTGCACCTCTACATGTAAACAAATAGTCAGTTTGTCCAATCTGTAATCAAAACATAATCTTGGGTCTTCCCAAATCCTTTATTTCAACGTATTTATTTAGGTAATTAATTGCCTTTTGAAGCTTTTCTGGAATTCCAAAAATGTTGATCTCATCAACATAAACAACAATTATAACAAACTCAATTCTAGATCTTTTCATAAAGATGAGTGGGCATATCATATCATAGTTGTATCCTTCTTGCAACATATATTTATTGAGATAATTATGTCACGTGTGCCCTGATTGCTTTAGGCTATACAAGAACTAATTTAACTTAATTGAAAATTGTTCTTGAGAACTTGAATTGGATGCTTAGCATCTTGGTTCCTTTGAGGACTTGTGCTTTTGGCACCTCGTGTCTTTCAGGGACTTGTGCATCTGGTACTTGGTAGTAAAATTTTGGCTTATGATCTTCATTATCATTCAATACATCATATGCTATATTATAAGAAAAGATGTCATCAACATTGACTTCATTTTGACTCCATCAGATTCCATTCTTAGCATAATTTATTGAGATCTCATTATTTTCACATATTTCATGTACCTTGGTCTCTTTTGGGACTACTATAGTCTCTTATGGAGCTAAGGACTCTTCAAGAGCTAATAGCTCTTCAGGAGCTAATGACTCTTTAGGAGCTAATAACTCTTCGGGAGATGGCTCTTCAAGAGCTAATAACTTTTCTTAACTATCCTCTACTTGACCATCTATATTCTTACCTCATTTTCTCTTTCAAGAATTTTTATCTTTGAAACCAACGGACCTTCCACGCTTCAGGCATGCTTTGATTTATTTATAATAATTTATCATTCAGGGACATCAATTCTGATAGGAGCATTAGCAGCCGGTATATGTGACTTTGTCACTTTCTTTGGATCAGTAAATGCTTCTGGCATTTGATTAGCTAAACTCTGCAAATGAATTATCTTTTGAACTTCTAGTTCACATTGTTTTGTACGAGGATCAAAATGAGCCAATGATAATTCATTCTAGCTAATCTCTTTACTCAACTGCTTATTTTCTTCCCCTAATGTTGGGAAGAGTGATTCATCAAAATGACAATCGGCAAATCGTGCCTTAAACAAATTTCCTGTAGATGGTTCTAAATATTTTATAATTGAAGGAGATTCATACCCAACATATATTCTCATTCTTCTTTGAAGACCCATTTTGGTGCATTGTGGTGGTGCTACTGGCATGTATACTGCACACCCAAAAATTCTTAAATGGGAAATATTAGGTTATTGGCCAAAAATCATTTGTAAGGGGAAACATTTAAATAACTTGTTAGCCTAATGCAATTAACGTTGTTGCATGTAAAATGGCATGGCCCCAGGCAGAAACTAAGAAATTAGATCTCATAAGTAAAGATCTCGCAATTAATTTCAACCGTTTAATCAATGATTCAGTAAGTCCATTTTGTGTGTGAACATGAGTTACATAATGTTCAACATCAATTCTAAGGGACATACAATATTCATTAAAACTTTGTGAAGTAAATTCATCAGCATTATCAATAAATATTTTCTTGATAGGATAATTAGGGTAATGTGCTCTTTATCTAATCCATTGAGCAAGTAATCTCGCAAACGCCAGGTTGCAAGAAGATAATAGGTAGACATGTGACCATTTAGTTGATGCTTCAATTAAAACTATATAGTGCCTAAATGGTCCACACGGTAGATGTATTGGCCCACAAATATCTTCTTGTATCCATTCTAGAGATGTGAGAGATTCACTTTCTATTCTGCTTGGTGAAGGTCATATAATCAACTTTCCCTTAGAGCATGCTGTACATAAGAAATCATGGGATTGTGGTATTTACTTACATTTCAGTGTATGCCCACAAGAATTCCTAATTATTTTTCGCATTATAATTGAACTAGGATGGCCCAGCCGGTGATAAACATTAAATTCATCAGGTAACTTTTGGTTTCCATTGGCTAACTTTTGATTTGCATTGACTTCTGGTTTGCTTTATTATTTGTAAACTTCTGGTTTACAATAACATGTGTTTCAATTGTACTTATATATGTGTAATATAAGCCAGAAGAAAAAGTATGGAACCTTTTTAATATGCATTTTCTACCAGAAACAAAATTTGTGAAAACAAGATATTCCTTCTTATTTTCAGTTCTTATTTCTATGCGATCTCCATTTTTGCGGATATATTTGAAATTCAATAAGTTTCTTTTAGACTTGTTAGAATAAAATGTATTATCAATACACAATTTTGTTCCTTCAGGTAACAAAATATTAGCTCTTTCGGAGCCTTAAATCATATTTATACTATTAGATATAGTTTGGACTTTGGTTTCTTGCATTATCAAGGAATAAAAATATTTATCATTTCTGAGTATGGTGTGGGCTGTTACACTATCAACGATACTTAAATCTTCAAGATTGATGCTAATAGGATTCATTCTTCATTAAATATACATGAAAACAAATAAAGACATAGTTAAAAAGAGATACCTTTGATAGGTGCAACTTTACATACATTAAAACATAGCAGTTCAAATAGACAAAGATAATTTAAACTAAGAAATCAGCAACATCCAAGTGGATAATATCAATGTCTCCATACTCAGAACTTTTAGCCTTATCAACATGATTTGCTTCAACCTTAGACCCTTTACCATTATTTTTAAGAGATTCTTGGTAAAAGTCAATAAGGTGTCTTGACGTACAACAAGTACGGGACTAATGGCCCTTTCCTCCACAACAATAATAGGGATTTCCAGCATATTCATTATGTTCATTTGTTTCCCTTTTATAGTTTTTATCAATTTTCCCCCACTTCAGGTGGGAATTTGATTCGCCACGATGAGGGTCACGGCCACGATTATAGCCACCTCTACTCCTACGTCCACGGCCACAAATAGATTCATTTGTTAATGTATTCACTTTTGGGAATGTAGTTGAACATGTTGGATGAGATTTATGATTTTTCAACAAAAACTCATTATTTTGTTATGCCACAAGGAGGTAAAAAATTAGCTCAGCATATTTCTTGAAACCTTTCTTATGATATTGCTGCTGCAGGAGCAAATTGGATGCATGAAATGTGGAGAACGTTTTTTCTAGCATATCTTCATCAGCAACATTCTCCCCACATAATTTTAACTGAGAAGAAATTCTAAACATGACAGAGTTATACTCGCTCACATAATTAAAATCTTGCGACCGCAAGTGCATCCAGTCATAACGAGTTTTTGGTAGGATGACCATCTTTTGGTGGTTATACCTTTCTTTTAAATTGTTCCAAAGTACAAGTGAGTCTTTTACCGTCAAAAATTCAATTTTTAAACCTTCATGTAAATGGTGGCATAGAAAAATCATGGATTTAGCTTCGTCTTGGTTTGATGCCTGATTCCTTTATTTAATCGTGTCTGACAGACCAAAGGCATTCAGATAGATTTCAGCATCTAGCATCCAAGATAAATAATTCTTTCTAGTAATATCAAGAGTCACAAATTCAAGTTTTGTAAGGTTTGACATAGTGCAAGCTAATTAAAGAAAGAAATGAACATTATTAAAATATGAAATATAGAACATTAAGATCAACAATAATGATAGAAAATTCATAAAGACAAGAAATAATACATAAAGCAAAATAATAAAATAAAATTAAAACTATATGGCTTCAGGCATTTTGGTGAGAAATTAGAATGATATGGCTTCAAGCCATTTATCTTCAGGATAAATAAAAATTGTATATGACTTCTGGCCACACAATAAGATAGAAAATACAAAATTATATGGCTTCTGGCCATTATATATATATATATAAGAAATCAAAATGATATGACTTCTGATCATATAATTTCAACATAATAATAGAAATATGGCTTCTGACCATATAATAGGAAATAAGATTAATATAACTTCTAGTCACATATCTTCAGAATAAGAAATTATAACAATATAGCTTTTGACCGCTCTATAATAATGACATTAATAATATAGAAGGGCATGTAAAAGAGATAAAAATAAGATATAAAAACAATATCAATCTCCAATCTTAACTATAAAACCCGATGTTTAAAACAATCAGTACAAAAATATCGTGCTAATAACGTATTATAAAATTAAATAAAACTTGATATAAGAAGTAAGGAATTAGATAATGGAAGAGAAAAATGAGTAGAGAATGTTTCTTATTCTCAAGTGTTTTACGTATACAATATTCTTCATGCTTTTATAGGCAAAATAATCAAGTCACAATTGTTAACATAAATGACTATGGATATTGTCAATTGTCTTGACTATGGCTACTAATATTATCAATTATCTTGACTAAGGGAATTGACATTGTGGGCAAAACATTTACATGTACAGTCAAGATTAATAGATAATTATATAGGAGTATAAGAAAATATTAGATGCTAATTAAGATATTAGTCAATGAACATCAACGCAAACAAAATTTATAACAATAACCATGATACTATAATGAATATTATATAATAATACTTGTGACAGCTGTGTTTACTTGTATTTCCTCAATTGTACCAAACGTTGATTGATATTTTCAATTGCAATGTATGTAATTGCATATCCATTTACCATGTTCCACACACGTGCGTGCGTATTCACTTATTAAACGTTCTTCTTTTTCGATACACCAATTAAGGTTCTATATCTAACATATTTTAAATAAATTTGGAGTATATCCATTTACCATGCTCCACACACGTGCGTGCGTATTCGCCTATTAAACGTTCTTCTTTTTCGATACACCAATTAAGCGTTCCATATCTAACATATTTTAAATAAATTTGGATAATCCAAATTTCATCAGGATAATTATTTGAGGATCTATCAGTCTATCGCCATAATGGACACTCAAAAAGATCATCTTATTTTTTTTCCCCAAACGACAATTATTTTATTTTACCTGAAAATGACAACTATTCAATCCCCATACATTACTAAAATTGAAGATTTGAAATTTACGTTACTCTTTGTTATTGTGAATATTTACATCTCTATTCTACTCCTTGTTCCTTTTTTTTTTTAATATATGCAAATTATACTCCTTGTTATGCTAAGTTGCTAACAATGTGGGAAGAAATTTACTTTTGCAAAAATTTAGAAAAGATTAAGGCACGTCTAGCACTCTGAATGATTTTTTAAGTGCATCTAATATCTGAAAATAATTTATAGTACATTCTTAGAGTGTTTATTCTAAATGCATCCAACGTTCAAAAATATATTTTTTTCCATATAAAGTAGTACTCCCTCCGATATTTTATAAAGAACATCTTCATTTTTAGGGGTGATCTTTAATATAAAGAATAATTATCTTTTTCTAAAATTTTGAATTGATATTTATATTTTTATCTTCAGTTACTCATTATCTTTGCAATAAATTTTGACTCATTATCTTTCTTGTGCATTCTTTCTAAACAAGGTTATAATTGAAGAGAATGGTATAAGAGTTACATATTCATTGATTTTAGCTAACATTTTGATCTTGTGGTTTTAATAGCTGTTCAAAAGGATTAGAGAATATTTTTAGAGGAGCAATTTAAACTTTGTTCAAAACTCTAAAAAAAAATCATTTAAATGAAAGTGTATCTAACACTCTAAAATATTTGTTTAAAGTCAACTTTAGGGTGCTATGAGAATATAAAAAATAGGGATAAGGTGCTTAAATAAACTTTAACAATTTTTTGTATTAAAAGTAATTTTTAATTTTTGAAAAGGGAGCACGTTGTTAATGAACCATTAAGGGCCATTAACTTCCATTATTCTAACATTTTAAGGTGTAAAAATAGTCATTAACTTATATCAAAAGTGTAAGAAGTAACCGTAATTTTTTTTTATGTACAAGTAATTGAAACTTGACTATTTGAACATTAATTTGGAGTTTTTATGTTGCTTATTTAAGTTAAAGTCCAAGAGGATTTTAATTATGAGATGACTAATGGTGACATAGATTATCTCAATCCTATCATATGTATTTGCAATATTTCATTCTGCATAGTTCATCGAGTATAGACCACTGCTGCTGGCCCGTCTTCATTTGTTATGTCGGGCCAATTGGGCAACATCTCCTCTTAGATGTGCCCACCAAACTACCTAGATATGACAATTGAGCAGCATCTACCTAAACCTGGTCCGACAAAAAATTATGAAAATATTCAAAATTTATAATAAATTCCTCAGACCTCGAAAGATCATTCTAATCGAACCATGTTGTTCTGGACACCCTTTACTATTTTATGATATTTTACGAGCATTTTTGGGGCTCTCGGACCTGTCCATATTAACTTGAAGCTAAGCGGAATTTTTCTTCTTTGTGAAAAAATTACGGTTATTTTTTGCACTTTTAGTATAGTTAATGGCTATTTTTACACCTTAAAATGTATGGAAGTTAACAGTCCTTAATGGTCCAGTAACGGCGTGCTCCATTTTCAAAAGTTAAAAGTTACTTTTGATACAGAAAATTATTGAAGGTCATTCAAGCACCTTAACCCTAAAAAATACTTTAAGTTGTTGGATGATTCACAAATATTTCACTGTGTTAGACATACATAAAAAAATATTTTAAAATACTAAATATACAATAAATTATTATTAATGTTGGATGCACCTAGAAAAACATTTAAGTGTTGGACCACCTTAAATCCTTCAACCTTTTGTAAAAGATCTATCATTACAAATTTTATTATTGAGAAGATGGACCTAACAATTTTTACACGCGTAAAGTAATGGTATTCTCTAAATATTTTAAATACAAATCAATTTTATCCAATATAATTTTTAATATGAATTGCCCCCAATTTTCCCATAATTTTTTGAAAGAAGTCCACACCAAATTAATATTATTATTGATCTTAAATATAAAACATAAATAATTATTTAGATATATTAATAGAGTTAATTAAATTACTTTAAAGTATTTATGTACATTTTTTTTTCTTCAAATTATTTTGCCTGACTTTGGACTTAATACATAATTTGATAATATATAACATATGATATGATTAACTAATTTATTTAACTTTCTTAATTTATAAAAAAATAAATTTTATCTTATATTTAAAATCGGAAGAAGTGCAATCACATGCTATGGTTGGCATGACACCTGCTTTGTGTGCATGTGATTACATAATACATATTTGTCTCTATTTAGATTAACTTTTAAAAATAGTTTATTCAATTTATAAAATAAATATATGAGATAGGTTTTATCTCACTTGCAGAAAAGACTTTTGAAACCACAGTTTTAGTGGTTATTCAGATTTATGAGGTAATATTTCAGATTTGATGGTAATTCTGGAAGTGAATATACTAAATAATTTGGAGGAAATAACATCCTTATCTTAATTAAGGGTTAATTCACAAATTTATTTTGAAAGTTTCGTTGATGAGCAAAGTTAACTATAAAGGCTTTTAGGTTTGATGCCATTCTATAAATTCCAAATTGTAGCAATATTATTCTTTATCATTAAAAAGATAATAACCAACGTTCATTTTGTATCCTTATAAGAAAAACATTGTTACATTTAAAAGTTTTTAGGGAAAAATTGAACTAAAAAACTTTCTGGACTATGTTGTGCCTCAGTTAAAAAAATTTAGAACAAATTTACACATTAACATATTTTCATTAACGAATGTGCATTCATTTCGAAGTTTTTCTTTTGTCAACTGTTTTTTTTTTGGACCAGGTTTCTTTTGTCAACTGTTGATTCAAAGTTTAAGTATTGTACTGCGATTGCCTTCTTCTTCTCACGAGACTATCTAGCTTCCTTTGTATATTTTATTGGGAAAATTAATTATTTAACCCTTATAATTTTATCAAGTTTGTAATTTAGTTATTATAGTTTAAATTGTCGCCAATCAGTCCCTAAAATTTAATTATTTAATGACTCTGTCCTTATGGCTGGTGAGTCATGCTGATGTTCAGTCAAAAATTGCCTAGGCATCCTTATCAGCATACACATGGAATTGCGATCGTAAAATTTTTTAAAGAACGCCTGAAAAAAAAAAGGAAAAAAGGAAAAAGAACAGAACTGTGCAGACGTCTCGGCCTTTTCCAGACCATTGACGGTCGACTTCGGTAATCACCGCCACATCCCCACGAAATCGTGGCCTTTAAGTTTAATTTCCCTGACGTTAATAGCAGCCTCTGCCTTGATTTTTAGTTAAATGGATCTTTGTTTCAGGTGGCTACAAAGTGTGGCTGGTTTCAATCATTTCACACTCTAACAAGAAGAGCAATTGCAAGTTAATCATGATAGCCAAGGTTCAACACTTGGCTCATCTCTTCCGTTGAAGATGAAGAAAACCAGAGTGACGACGGCGTGCGTAGAACAAGTCGTGTCTTTGAAGCTCCAATGCATCACTGGTTCAGCCCGTCGAAGATGAAGAAGACGATGAATAGTGATTTGCGACTTCTTGTGTGTCCAAGCTCGTCGACGGCGTCCTCTCCTTGCACTGAATAATATGATGAACAGTGAAAACCCTCGCCTCCCTCGCTTCTTCGAAGAATCCGTCGCTGTTCTCCGGTGAAGATGATGATTAATAGTAGTTCGAAAACCGCACTCCCCATATTAACTTGTTTTCATCTCTGTGTGCGTCTCATTTTTTCGAATCGCCATCAGCCTCGCCGTGAGCTTCGCCGTCATCTTCGTTGGAGAAAGGGGTGAGGTCGGGGCCGAGACAGAGAGAAGGGTCATGGGTGTTCAACCGAAGTACCTCATAATAGCTTTTCACAAAAGCTACTTTCTTCAGGGAAAAAAAGCTAATTTCAGTGTAAAATGGCTTTTTTTTCAAAATATTTGGTGTTTGGCTAATTTTTTCACAAATTAACTTTTGAGCTCAATAGAATTTTTAAGAAGCTATCTAAATAGGCATTTATATTAATAACTAAATTTTTAATAGCTTGTTTGATACAAAGAATTTGGAGAGGAGGGGGAGAAAGGTAAAATTTTTATAAATTGAATTGTAAAAAATTAAAGAAGTGTGGGTAAAAATTTTAAATCATTTTTTTAATATTTTTTTATGTTATATTTTCTTTTTATTAAAATTTTATATACACACTTTTTTAATTTCTTTAAATTCAATTCCTAAAATTTTTATTTTCCCTCCCTTTCTCTCCTCTCCCCTCATACTAAACACAGCCCATTAGTTAAAAAAAGACTTATAATAGAAACTAGAGTGATATATCATAAATAAGCACTAAATTCCACCAATAACTTCAAAAAAAAAAACATCCGCAGCAGCTTATTTTTATTATCTTTAGAATGTAATTTTTATTTTTCAAGTCTTTGACATTAATCTAAATTATAAATCCTTACCTGTCGCTTTCCCCAAGTGTTCCTCTAGCTTTGAGAGAACTGGTGGAAAAGAAGGAATAAGTGATAAAGAGGATATGGAATCCAGTGAAGTAGGATATGTTGAAAAACCATGTGAAGAAGACATTCTTTGAATAAACAAGTTGAACGTCAAAATTAATTTAGCCAAGAGCTTGACAAATGAATCATTCAAATGTATCATTCCATGTCCTCCTTGTCAGGTCCAATATACATGGTGCAACAAAAAGACAGAACAATAAGAAAACATCCCACAAGTTGACCAAAAGATGAAGTCACTTTTGACAATGCCAGAATCCTCCATACTTGGGATATTGCTGCCTGAAACACAATATAGAGGCAGGAATGTATCAGTAATTAGGACATGTTCTTTAGTTCCAGTCATCAGTGATTCAAGTACATAATGGCTTAGATAGAAGAATATAACCAATGAGAATGAGATGATTTCATAACAAGTGAGTATTATACTCAGGAACACACCTTTAAAAAAATGGATTTAAGAAACAGGCTTGCGGCAACTTCTGTTGTATATGCAGGAAAAAATATGCAACAACACATATTTCTGCATGTCTCAGATCATATTCATATGTATTGAGCAGATGGCTCAGTTCAAATTATGTAGTTATAGGCAAAGTATCCTCGTACATCAAAATAGTAGTGATTATTCTAGCAGCCATATAATTCTACCCACTTCAGCTGCTAGATATTTGTGGTGCAAGTTCTTTGATATTTTGGTTAAGGAACGAGAAAAAGAGGCACGGCAAAAAAAAAAAAAAAAAAAATAGAGAGAAAGAGAGAGAAAGAGGGCAAGGATGATTCGCAAGCCTGCTATCAGTACTATATTAATTGGCACCGATTGTTGGGGAGGAGAGGAATGCCATAATTTTCATCTCAAAATTGGGTTCTCAGAGAGAGGGAGGGAGAAACTTGGCTGTTAATCTTAATAACAAAAGAAAGATTAAGAGAAAGAACTGAAGTTTAATAAGAAGGGCACCTCCAAGTACACAACATTGGCAGCTTTACAAGTCCTCTCAAGTTGCAGTCCACGTGCTAACATGACCTGCAGAAAACAGAGCTATTCAGTAGTGAAGATTTTCAGTAGTGAAGATTTATATGTATTTTGTAGTTGTAACGCTAGTTTTTATTTTTTCGAAAGAATCAGAAATATAAAAACACAAGATAAGGCATCCTCCCAGAAAAGCAAAAGGACAAGGAAAATCAGGCATAACATATTTGTAAAACTCTTGTAAATGCCTTGTTTCAAATACAAGGTACAACCAATATCTTTGCTAATGGCCTATAGTACAATGCAAAAAAATAATTCAAAAATAATCTCAAAGTAGTTTAAAACAGCACCTCAGCAAAGAAGGCCAGAACACCAAGTATAACCATAAGTAAAATTGATTGAAAACCTGGAAGCACAAAGTCCTGCAAAAATGGCACAAGTTATTGTCTTTGTGAGCACCAATGAGATTCTCCTGACTAAGCATCCAGGACAATTGACAATATGTAGACAATTGCTGGCCTAAACAAACTGCATCCGAAGTATTTGAATATTGAGTAGCCTCAGTCAGGACAAAGTAATCAGAAAGCTTGTTACAAAGGAACTGTCTTTTATTCCTCACTTAAACTCAGAAGATGAAATAACACAATGGTTTTGCTCTGAGAAAGTAGCCAGAAGTTGTAAATAGTAAAGATAGCAGATTCTAGAATTTGCAAATGCAATTCAAGGATCTCATGATCATGGTCCTGCTACTTTAGTAACAAAGGTACAGAAAGAGCCGCTGATCAATAAAATGGGGACAAGAGGCAAAATTTTAGTGAAAAACACTGGCTAATCATTGTCCTTCGATTTTCTAGGAGATTTCTTCTCCTATTCATCAATGAGGAAAAAATAATAATAAAAATGTGATGAATTTCTATCACCTTTGACAATTATCCAAACTTTTGGACCGAGGATTAATAGGATCCATATATAGAATAATGCCAATAGGAGCATGGGAGTGGCAGTAGAAGACCTTTGCAATTAAGGACTGCGGAGAAGTAAAGAGTACTGCAAATAGAGTGGCAAGATTGAGAAAGACAAGCACAAGGGTGAAGCTGTATAATGTAGTATGCCCCCTCAGTTTCAAAAATAGGATCGCTGGTTTTCTTATATAATACACGTTGGCCAAAAACATTCGATATTTCATATTTGGAATAGTGGGGAACGGTAAAGAATTGTAGAAGTGCCAAAATGAAGGTAAGGTGACCGTCTTAGCAGGAAAATTGATTTGGGTTACTGGAAAACAGTCAATCTCATGATTTCACAGAAATCAGATAAATAAAATTTAGATACTGTTACACTTTCCTCTCGTGTATATTAAACTCAGTAGTCAGTACCCAGAAAACTCATTGAGTGAAAATCATCACTATTGCTAATTTTCTAGATGAATTGCGCCTAAAAAATTGACAGAATACTAACTTAATGCTTAGTCAATTTACCTCAAAAATAAATGTACATATCCCTGTCACAGGGCTAGCCAACAAGCCAAATGAAAAGACAGTTAACCTGCAATAAAGCAGATTGAACACAAGTTAGAGTAGAGATACATAGACTCTATGAAATACACTACACCAGATACACTTGTTGTTTATTTAGCCATAGCTCTCCTAAATTCACAGAACATTAGGATCACTGGACTCTGGAGTAGATATAATAAGCAACTGCTTTACAGCTAGTAGCACTTCTATAGGCAGGCATATCAGGTAAAAACATTATAAATGGGAGAAGAATTTTTAAAGTTTTAGAATACAGTTTATCTAGTTTCAATAACCAGAAGCACAAAAACTAGCATGAATAATGAAGCATGATTTAATATTTATAGTTTAATCTTTAAAGCAAGTTCCACTAATCAGTAAACAACTCTAGAAACTCACAGAGGCTCATTGGATGCTTTTGCTCCAGCCCTTATAAGGCAGTAGGTAATTCCACCAGTTATTGCCGAAAAGAGACCAAGTAAGATGGCAAATATATGACTAAATCCATTAGAATTTGCATTGCTTCCTTCCTCAGCTTTAGCTAAATGCCCTGGAAATTCCAAATACACAAATGAGATGTAGTTTCAGTATATTTATCATTCTAGCTGAAACTATCAGATGTAGGCTAGGCCATAAAGCTCAAATATATCAACAATAAACAAAATTATATGGGCATGTTACTCACCCCTCCCTTGAAAGATAGTCATACTACATAGCTCTTCTTGCCATTATGAAGATCTACATCAATGTCCTCTGAACTCAAAAGAGACAACTACATAATCGTTTTTATGATTTTGCAAAATTTCCAGTCTTTTCTCTTAAGAAATAATGATTTAAAATACAATAATGTATTGAAAATATGTTTTTTTTAAAAAAATTAATCAAATAAAAGAAAATAACTTTTAATGCTTAATCGTATCCATGAAGGTATTTCGGTCAAAATTGATCTAATTAGAGGATTTTTTCATTTTAGGATATGGTGCGGTAATTTTCATAATAGAAGAAAGAGCCATGTAACTAAATTGTCTCTCAAGGGAGGGGATATTACGCTACCCATAGTTAAAGGACAACATTTTTTTTTGGGTAGTGATGAAAACCACACAAAATTAGAGGATAATGTATTCCACAAGTCTATCAAATGCTGATTACTTTTTCAGGACCGTACCTCACTTCCAAAAAAACAAGGTTGGTAATATGAAGAAACAAAGCACTCATAAGAGATCACAATAAACACATCCAATGAGTTTCTGTAGTGAACCAATCAATAAAGTCAAACTGGCCCAGGTGAATTCTTAATTCTGAACCATGTGCACTTTGTATACCTTACAGCTTCCATCGGTCAGTTACTCCAGTGCCACCGATAACAAAGGTGTACGCAAATCATGAATAAATTGCTGCAAAAAGAAATGTTACAACAAAAACTGCTCTACCTTGTACTGCAAGCATTTCTTGAAAGGCAAAGAGCACGCCAAAGAAACTGCAAGCAAGACCTGCAACGTAATATCAATTTCATTGCACTATAAACATTATTATTTATGGTAAAAATGTGTTCATTTATTCGATCATTTATTTTTTAACTTGGGCTTCAGGCTTTTTTAATTTGAACACGGAGGAAATAAAAATCTAGACAAATGAAAGGTTGGTTTCCCACAGAAAATCCACATCTTTCAAACCATTAAAGATTTCAACAGGAATATACAAAGGCAAGAAGTTAAGAATAGAAAAATGAAATGTTACCCGCAATTTCTGCAATTTTAGGCTTCTCATGCCAAAAGACCCTTGCCATTATAGAAGCCAATACTGGAGTTGTTAAATTTAATACCATTGCCTGAGAGAAAGGCAAATTTTGAATGCTGAAAAATAACACATATTCTTGTTATTACAATAGGTCACATCCAATGCAGTTCTCAGGGAGCAAATTCCCCCAAGTAGCAACAAAATTTTCCAAGCTCAGACTAGCAGAAACTCGAATATGCTAAGACAAAAGGGTCAGAGAGTGATTAAGAGAATCAATCTTAAACATTCCTGGGTGTGAATGAATTGGTTAAAACACTGCTTTGTGTTATATATTGATTGTATGCTGATACATTACAAACCCCTCTTAGAAACTTTATTTGATATTGTATGGGAAATAACTTTCATAATTGTTTAATCCCCATGTCATTAACAAAAGCTGCCTAAATAATTATAACATCAATTAAAAAGAAGAAGAAAAGTTGTATAATGAGCATTCATGGCAACAAATGAAATTTTGGAATGAGTATATATAGTTAAAAGAGTCATATAAAACTTACCAATATAGAAAACTTGACAAAGACATATATCCAATAAGGGCTCTGGAAAACAAAATGATTCTAACTTGGGATGTTCCAAAAAGTGGCTGTTCACTTCTCCTCAACCACAAATATGAAAGTATCAAGATAATTGTACATCTTGTAAAAGCAGTCTCAAACAAAGGTATAGCCTGAACTGCCAAATCAAAATTATTATTGCAACAATTAAGAAGAGGAGCAGATAACAAAAATGAAAAAGATCAAGAACAATTTTTAAGAATGACAATATGAGAGTGCTTATTATTTCTCTCACCATCTCAAAATATAAATATAAAATACTTGTTAAAGAAGGGGAAAGTACAAACATTCTGGAAAGTGCTGACTCAAGTGCTTATTGTACTTGTTAAAGAGGGATGGGGTACAAACAAATTGAAAGCTCTGTTCTCAGAAAGACTCTAAATGAATTGGCCAGGTGTGAAAACTAATGTCAGATAGAAGAGCGTGGCTCAACATAAAATTGTCTTCAAATACTGGGCATATCTATAAGAATGAAACTGATTGGTTCCTTCTATTGTGAACAAAGACTTGAGGAGGAATGAATAAAGAGAAAAAGTCTGAGTTCATTCCTTTTTTCCTCTAAAACCGTATTGATAAAAGTTAAACCAACACAGTAATAAAAAACTTCCATTGCAATCAAAACCTCTTGCTATTTGCAACCAAATTCCAGAATGTTTTCTTATAGTGATTTCAGACTTTCAGTCGTTATGCAAGTGATGAACGTATTATGCAAAGGAAAGCACAGACCAGTGTGGAACATACCAGAAAACTTACTGGAAAGAACTTCCATTAGCAAATATATGGTAGATGAAAGGGTCATACAAAGTAATCCAGAGTATCTAGACCCACTCCATACCCACAATATAAATTGAATTATAGGTGATGTCTCTGACTCAAGAGACCTTGTTACTTCATCCTGCAACCGATGCCCACGACGTATATGTTAAAAGAGATTTCGTCTAGAGCATCATTTTTTAAGCAGTCAAATTTCTATCTTGAAAAAAAAAATGAAAAAAATGAAAAAGTTTTTTCTTACAATTGTGTTGCCAGACTATCACCAAGACTTCAGTATAAGCAAAATGTGGTGCAAATTTCTTTTTAAGGTCTAAAAAAAACAATCTCTAATCAAAGTCGTTTTTATTGAGTTGAATTGGTTTCATAAAAATGATAAATTAAATTTGAGTATCGTGCTTCACCGAGCTCCATTCTCCGCATATGCAGAAAACATTTTGGGATTCCAATTGATAAAAGCCAAGCCAAATGTCAATTACTTAATCGCTAAACGATTCTCCTTCTGTTTGATTGGAAGCATAGTAGCATATTCAAAGCAGTTATTTTAGAATTTGGATATATGCGATTCACATTCTATAAGCACGGCTTCCCCACCCTTAGTAAGCAACTGAACTTTAACAAATCATCCCATAAAGCATAAGTTACTAGCTAGTATAAAAAATCTCCGTATCACCATTCAAAGCAATAAGTTCATTCAGTTTCTTTAGCAAAATGACGGAAGACTCCAAAACAGTTAAAACAATGGAAAATGCACGAAACACCATTCTAACGAAAACTTCATTTCAGCTATACATATAAAAATTACTCTGGTCTTTCTTCTGGGATAAGAAGCGGTGAAGATATTGATCTTGGGTGCTTCGGTCTGGATAAGCAGAGGGGTTGTCTGCTCCAAAACCGCTTCATCGTCGCCTGATGATGCTAATGGATCTCGTTCCATAAGCTCTACAACATGATCTATATGGTTAGACTCCGCAGATGCCATGTCTGTACATTCAGAGGGCTTTCCTCCCTTCTTCACACTTTCGATCCAGAGATTCGAACGGCAACGACAATGTAAAAGACGACTACTGCGTCAGCGTTTGCTGGTAGAAAGCGACGATCAAACGGTCAGGTTGGGCAATTGCAGCCAGACTTTTTTCAGCCTCGAGGTCGTTTCGGTGAAATTTCTTTTGGCCAATACTTTTCGTGAAAATTACATCTACAAACCAAAATTTTATACATTTTACATTAAAAATTTTTAAAAATATAAATTTCAATTAGAAATTATTGCTCCTCCTTATTTTTTTGCCAGAATACTCTCATTATTATTTGCACATCCTCCCCCCTTAAAAAAAAAGTGTTCAAACAAATGTTTTTACTACATGTTTTATATTAAGTTTCATTTATAGATTTAAAAAATATTAGATGCTTTATTTTCTGTTTTGTTCTTTATTAATTATTTAAAAATATTTATTTAAAGAATATGGGAGACATTGTAGAAAAATACTAAATTACTTTTACAAAAAAATTAAGTTATTTAATAATTTTCTTGAATGGTGCGAAAAAAAGCTATACTAAAGTCAACTCATATTAAAGATAAGAAGATTACATCGTTGGACTAGGTGAAAAGTTATAAGTTATAACTAAAGACAGAATTGAGAAAACAACGTATATGCCATACAAAACACGTAAAGCGTAAAAGAAAAGAACACAAGGAGCCAAGGCATGGAAACTTCTTCTTCTTCTTCTTTTTTTCCGTCCAATTATATTATGGGTCTATGGGAACCTCTACTATGGCCTTTACATAAATAAAAATTACAGGTGTTGCAGTCTAGAAAATATTAGCAAAAATTAACTTTTATAGTTAGAATCGATTCAAAACTATAAAAAATACCCCATTCTAATTATAAAGGTATATTGATTTTCTTTTAAAGAAATTTAAAAAAATTTTAAGAAAATTAATTATATTACTTAATCATATCATATATTATGTTTTATTACATTATATATTGGTTCATAAGTCAAACTACATAATTTAAAAAAAAATCAAATTTTAATATATTAAAATAATGTAATTAGCTTTTTTAGAATTTTATTAGACTTCTCTAAAACAGTCACAGGACCCTTATAATTAGGATCAGAGAGAGTATATTGCATTAAATTGAAATGTACAGAAAGATTAAGTTACAATTAAATTAAAATTATAAGGCCTAAAAAATTAAATTTCTTTCTTTTTAATTAATTTTATCTCCTTCCAAGAGACAGCTCCACGAGTTTTGCGCGTCAATAGGGGAGTAATATATATATATAGATATATATATATATATATTGATAACATAAAATATTCTTTATTGTATTTTTTCCGATACATAATATTCATTATTGTATTGACTAGCCGTAATTTTACTTGTACAATCATTCTCGTATCCATTAAACAAGGAAAAACTATTAAGGCGTCAATGAAATGCTATAATCACAAAAATTCCTCTTAATGTTATAAAATTAGAAAATACAAATGTTGATATGAGAGGGATAAAGAGAATATTAGAGGAGAAACATGGAGGAGCTCTTATTCACATTATTCTTAGTACCAATACATTGCACTTAACCTTTATTTATAGGTCTCTAACCATTGAATTCTATACTTATGGTTACAAGTAAATAAAGATGAGCATAATAGTATTTAATCACAAGAAACTCCTACAAACTATTAATTAGAGAAGTTATAGGTTTAGAACATTGAACATGTATGGAATGCCAAAAGTGAGAGGTTATGAAGTAGGATATGAAAAGTTAAAAGTTGAGAGTTTATGGATATCCACATTCTAGTATTTTTACAACACTCACCCTTGTATGCCCATGAATAAATATTGTGCTTCATTAAAACTTTATTATGAAAAATTCAATGGGATAAAAACCTAGTGAAAGAAAAAAGAATACACAATATATATATATAAGTTGCATCGTTAAAAACCTTATTAGGAAAATTTAGTGGGACAAAACCTTGATTAAAGAAAAGAGTGTAATATGATGTCTACTTCCCGTCATAGTAATATTATATTTACACCCCCATAGCAATATCAATTTTACTCCCCTAATCACAACATCACTTCTAATATATTTTCGAGCACATCTTTTTTTTAGCCACCAAGCTACGAGTGATGCATTGTCACCAAATATTTTGTTGAAATGTATTGCTCTAATATATCTTTTGGATATGTAAAAAAAAACCAATACATACCACCTTCTCATATACACCTGCATGCAAGACTAAACTTTATAAATATAATCATAATACATATAATATTAGCATAAATATTCTTGTCAAATATAATGAACTTCGGAACCATTAAATTCAATATATTTTTTTTTCAAACAAAAATCATCATAGCAAAACTATGTGATTTTAAAATCATTAAATTTTGCAATAACTTGATCTGTAAAATTATTATTATTCTTTTTTTAATATCAAACTCAAATCATTTTAATCTATGTAATATTTTATATATTGAATGTTTTCCTTAGACATACTTTTAGCATTTTAGATATTTCAAGAATTCTCATATAAATTTCATTATGCATAGCTATATATGGATAACGATATCCAATAGATGGAATATTTTGTTTACATATACTCCCAAACTAATAATATATGCAATAATTATTGTATCAACCACCAAAATAGTATACCTCATCATAATCATCTTAAGACCTTTGTGAAAATATTGATTTTCATATAAAAATTCGTACATGATAAATAACTTTATATTTCAAATGTTAGACTGCAGGTTCATGTTTCTCATATATTTCAAGAACATTGTTCATTGCATCGTTTCCCTTTTCACTTTTCCTTTTGGCCAATCACCTTTGTATATACTTTTATAACTTATTTATGAATAAGATCCTCATTTAATCATATAATATTATCATAAAAAATGTTGTTGACAACTTTATCTTTTTCAGTTCCATTTTTCATATGACATAATTTATTGAGATCTCTTCATTGCTTTTAGGTACCTAAACCTCTTTTGAGGTTTTTGCAATTAATTATGTCTTGGCCTCTTCTGGAGTACTTGCCTTCTCAATATGATCATCTTGATTATTTGCTCATATATATTTTCTTTTGGAACCAATTATTCTCTTATGCTTCAGGCATGTCTCACTTTCATGTATATTGATTAAAGCAATTTAAGCTGGAATATGAAACTTAGTAATTCTCATTTAAGTCAGTAATTGCATCTAGCAATATTTTATGAATGCAAAACCTGATGAACTTCTGGTTCATACCACTATATTTGAGGATCTATACTTAATTGGTAGTAATAATGCATT
>JBAGKO010000002.1:2525958-2536011 GCA_037177275.1 Acacia concinna | reverse complement strand
ATCTCATAAGTAAAGGTCTTATAACCATTTAACTAATGATTTTGCTAATCCATTTTTACATATGAACATGAGCTACATGATGCTCAATATCAATTCCAAGGGACATACAATATATATTAAAAGCTTGCAAAGTTAATTCACCAACATTATCAATACATATTTTCTTGATAGGATAATCAGGGTAATATGCTTTTAATATAATCAATTGAGTAAGCAATCTCGCAACCTCCAGGTTGCGAGAAGATAAACATACGACCATTTAGTTGATTCATCAATTAAAAACATATGGTAACTAAATGGTCTGCATGGTAGGTGTATTGGCCCATAAATATCTCCATGTTTCCTTTCTAGAAAAGCGAGAGATTCACTTTCTATTTTGCTTGGTGAAGGCTGAATGATCAACTTTTCCTTAGAACGTGCAGCATATAAAAAATCATGAGATTGTGGTATTTTGTTTACATAAACTTTAGGGTATGCCTACATAAATTCCCAATTGTTTTTCTCATCGTGATTGATACGGGATGGCCTAACCTGTCATGCCAAACAATAAATTCATTAGTAAATTTCTGATTTGCATTATTTGTAAACTTATAATTTATAATAGCACATGTTTCTTTAGAAAACAATATATTAGCTTTTCTAGAGCCTTCAATCAAATCTATACTTTTGAACATAATATGGACATTGACTTCTCACATTATTAAAAAAGAATATTATTTTTCATTCATGAAGATGGTGTGAGTCATTAAGACATAAATCTTTAGGATTTAAGACATATAACATAAAAGAAATCTTCATCCAACATAACTCACACTTGTTTTCCAACATTCTCCCCCTCAGGTATGAGTTATACAAACATATTTTTCATGTTCTCATATTAGGAACTATCTTAATATTGTTTTTTTATTACATAAATTTCTCCAAGAATTGCCACATAGTTCTTTAGAAACTATTTTCCCAAAACCTATTTACTAAAATAATAAATTTAACAAAAATTTAAAGAGATTCATAAGGATAAAATCAAATTAATTATAGATCATACTACAATGATATATGATAGGACATATCTTATCAATGCTTTGCTCCAATGTTTTTCAATATATAAAGTCAATTGATATAAAATCATCATAAACATAAGAACAAATTTTATTATTTTTGAATAAGGTATATAGATATGGTAGAGACTTGTGAATTGCATAATTCTCTGAGTTATTAGTCTTCTTGACTACTCAAAATTGTCAGTATTATAAACATAGTTTATTTCAATCTTTCCCCACTTAATGTGGGAATTTGAATAATACAGCTGTAGCCATATTTACTTCCATGTCCACAACCACAATTAGATACATTTGTTACTACATTTGCTTTTGGGAATGGAGTTAAACATGTTAGATGGGGTTCATGATTTTTTAACAAAAACTCATGTTTTTATTTGGCTTTAATGAGGTAAGAAATAAGTTTAGTATATTTCTTAAAACCTCTTTTACAATATTGCTGCTACAGGAGCAAATTAGGTGTACCCATTCATAATAAGCCTTTGGACGATTAACCATCTTCTGGTGGTCATACATCTCTTTTAAATCATTCCAAAGAACAAGCGTGGCTTTTATGGCAAATATTCAATTAAGATTAAGTTCTTTTTAATAATGACAATAACCACAAATTCAAGTTTTGTAAGATTTGACATAGATCAAACTAATTAAAACAATTAACATAAATTATTTAATATAAAAACTCAATATAATAGCACTACAATAATAACAAACAATTCATAAAGACAATGAGTAATTCATAAAATAAGATATTATAACAAAATAAGATGTTTATGGCTTCGGGCCATTTAATCCTTATGGCTTCAAGCAAACTAACATTTATGGGTTCAGGCCAATTATTCTCAAGGCATTAGGCCAATATACTTAAGAAATTCGAATTATATTCTCATGGCTTCAGGCTAATTTGCTCTTAAGATGAGAAATTAGAAATATATGGCCTTTAGCCTTTTATCTTCAGGATATTTGAAAATATATGGCTTCTAGCCTTTGATCTTCAAGATAAATGAAAGTTTATGGCTTCTAGTCATATAATATAATAGAAGACGAAAAAATATATGACTTCTGGTCATATAATATGAAATTAAATGAATATGACTTCTGGCCACACGGTAAGATAGAAAAAGTATATAGCTTATGGCCATATAATATCAAAATAAAAATTAAAAGAATATGACTTCTAGCAATAAGAAATCAAAGTGATATGACTTGTGGTCATGCAATCTCAAAATAAGAATATGGCTTCAAGTCATATATTTTCAAAACAGGAAAATTAGAATAATATGGCTTTTGGCCATATAAATTCAAAATATGTTATAAAAATAAATGATATCTGATATCAAGGAGTAAGTGATCAAAGAAGAGAAAAGAGAATAACAATATCTATAATATATAAGAACTTGGAGATTAAATAAGATAAAAATAACAACAATCTCCACATGTAATATAATAAAATAAGAATTAAAGCAATATGACTTTAAGTCATATAATCTCAAAATAAGAATTAAAGCAATATGGCTTCTAGTCATATAATAGAAAATTAAATTGATATAACTTCAGGTCATATAATCTCAAAATAAGAATTAAAGCAATATGGCTTCTGGCCATATAATAGGAAATATTGTTTTAATTTGTTTTTTGGTCATATAATAGGAAATTAAATACATATGACTTCATGTCATATAATCTCAAAATAAGAATTAAAGCAATATGGCTTCTGACCATATAATATGAAATTAAATTCATATGACTTCAGGTCATATAATCTCAAAATAAGAAATTAAAACAATATAGCTTCTCACCATATAATATGAAATTAAATTCATATGCCAAGTCATATAATTTGAATGAGAAATTAAAGCCATATGACTTCTTGTCATATAATAGGAAATTAAATTCATATGACTTCATGTCATACATTTTCAAAATAAGAAATTAAAGCGATATGGCTTCTAGCCATGTAATGTGAAACTAAATTCATATGATTTAATGTCATATATTTTAAAAATAGAAAAAAAAAAGCAATATAGCTCTTGGCCATATATTTTCAAAATATGAAATCAACGGTGTATGGTTTCTAGTCATACTACAATAATAACATCAAAAATATAGAAAAACTGTCAAATGAAATGAACATGAAATATAAAATCGCTAATAATATTCGATCTTAGCTATGGAACATGACGTTTGTAACAATCCGTAAAAGTGTATCTTTAATTCTATATAGTGGTTTAGATTATTTCAGATAGATCTAATAAACATAATATTAATAAGGTAGATGAAATCGTTAAAGAAACAATGAGAGAGTTATACCTACTTCAGAACCTCATGTTGATAACTTGTTATGAAAATAAAATATACCTGAGATGAGAGAGCAAGATATCAGAGAAGAGAGAAAGTAAAGCAATACTCATTGAGTGGTGGTCTATTACAAATGGAGGGGGTATGCCTGTATTTATAGTAAAAATCAAGCTTAAAGAAGAAGCCAGTTGACTTGGCTTTCTTAGAAAGCCGGTTGACTTGGTTTGCTTGGCAAGCCAGTTAACTTGACTTCCTAAGGAAGTTAATTGCCTTTGCTTAAAGAGGAAGCCTCTTGTGAGTCTATAAATATCTATATAATTAATATTCATAACATAAAATATATTTTTTTTTCATAGAAACAAGGACATTAAGCTTAAGGTATTGAA
The DNA here is from genome assembly GCA_037177275.1 of Acacia concinna. NCBI lineage: Eukaryota > Viridiplantae > Streptophyta > Magnoliopsida > Fabales > Fabaceae > Acacia > Acacia concinna. Next base: position 2,532,275 of record JBAGKO010000002.1, on the reverse strand, counting down.
TACGGTTGGAAAAATGCTTTTTTGTGCCAGATACACCAAAAATTATTAGAATAATATTTTCGTATTGAATAAACTCAAGTTACTTGAAGTTAAAATAATGAGTGCTACTCAAATAAGTACTTCAAAGGACTAGATATAAATTAACCCAATACCATACTTCCTCCCACCCTTAAATATAAAACACAATTGATTTTTTTAAAAAGAGATTAGAAATAGTACATAAGTTATTTAATCATATCATATATAGTACTTTCTCCAATTCTTTTTATAAACAACTTTCTCTCTTTTGGGCTTAGTCTTAAATATAAGCAATTTTTTTCTTGTCTCAAAATTAAACCACATTTCCCTCCTATTAAATAGATACTTTTTCAAATAGCTCTCACTCATCACTAATTCTCTTTCATTTAATCATTTGTTACTCATTATCTATCATATTTTCTACTTATTCTCTCTCCCACTCTTTTTCATACATAAATGCATATTTAGAAAACACATGACATTTTTCTCTCTCACACACATTATAACTAATATTAACTACTATTTTGTTTTCTACAATTATAAAGATAGTTGCTTATAAAAAAACCGGAGAAAGTATATCATTATATTATATATTAGTTTATATATTAAAAAAAATAATTTGAAGAAAAATGATAAATTTAAATACTTTAACGTAATTTAATTAGCTTTCTCAAGAATTTTTTTAAAAAAGTCAATTTAGTATTATATTTATAATTGAAGGTAATATTTATTTAAGAATTTTGGTTTGATAACCAATAAAAGGTATTATTGCCTCATCATCTTATAGATTAAATATATTTATAATGCATATAATATATTAGGACATTTTTATTTATGCCCTTAACTTGAAGGGCCTGCGAATGTGCCCTTATGAGATGTCACTACCTTTGAAAGGTCATATATAAATTTCAATCAATAATAACATATCCTCTTTATGATTTTATTTATGAGTCACATCCTATATTTTTTTTTATGATCATATTAATAAATTATTTTATGAAAGGTATGAAAAAATGCCCTAAATATTGATGAACGTGTTTATTATGGAGAGAGAAGAGATAAGCACGATCAGGTAAGATATTATAGTTAATTAATTTAAAAAAAATGAGAAATATAAGATAATTTTAATTTCAAAAAAATCAAATAGTTTGAATCAATTTTGTTGGTCTTGATAAATTAGTTAAAAAAAATACTTGTGTGTGTGAGATAGATGGATAGATATAGAGAGGAGTACTCCTAACTAGTTGTCCTTCCTATAGATGAACTCACAATAAACGGATGATTAGTCCTTAGACTACCAGGTTGGGGGACACCTTGCGAAAAGAAAAAAAAAAAAGATATAGAGAGGGAGAGTGAGAGAGGTAAAACTCTGTTAAATTATTTTGCCTCCATCCTATTTTTTGGTCCCTTAAATTTATGAAGAATGGACGAAAAAGCAGGACTTCAAATAATGGACTTGGGAAGGAGTTAAACTTCGATCTAACAATGTATCAATTGGGCTGCATTTACATTTACTATTGTTAATCAGACAGGAGAAAAATTGTCTCATGATCTTCGTTCATGAAATGGGACTAGCATTAAAGAAAATAGTATACCAAACTATCAGACCATAAAGTATTTTGAACGTATTTAGAATCCGACTAACTCATTAAAGCGCTCACAAAACCAAAACGCTGATGTGGACTCAAATCACATTACACAACAAATAAACGAAAGAGATTAATAAAAGAGAACATTCATCCAAGATAACTCTTGTAGAGGGAGAAAAACATTATTTTGTATGAACTATTTCTTATTATTTACTTATTCCTTCAATCCCATATTCTTTATATAGCATTTGTATGGTCCCGTATGAATAGCATAACTTTTCAACATTAGATTACATAGGAATAGACACAACTCATAAACCTTAGAGGATAAATTCTCTCTTTTACCCATATTTCTTCATATTCATACAAGAGCCCCAATTTACATTGGACTTAGACCTTAATCCACTAAAGGTGAAGTAGATATATTCCAACACCTATGTAGGTTAAGTCCACATTTTTTAATACAAAAGAGGGCTAAAGCCCAAAGTACATCATTACTCATTAGGATTAAACTAAATGGGACTACAAATATCAAGTAAGAAGGGAAATATATATCTTCATCTCCCATGAAAGCTTAAACAAGTTTTCAATTTGTACAATCAGCAAACTGCAATCTTTGTTTCTACTTAATTAAATTCTTGCAACTGAGAAACTCAATTGGGTTAAGTTAAAGCTGATAAAACGGGTTAGACTCACGTCATCTAGCCAAAGAAACGAGCTAGTTCGTTTAGCTCGTGGGTTGGGGCGAGCTGACCCGTTTAACTGTTTTTTTTATTGTTTTTACAATATAAACTCAAATTATTTGAGTCAAATACTCTTATCGTCTTATCTTTAATGTTGTGTTTAATAACTTTTTTATACTTTTTATGTGACATTATTATTTTCATATTATATTTATTTAATCTACTATTATTAAATTTAAAAGAGAAAAATTTACATATTTTTATGATATAAGTGGTGAAAAAAATGAAGGTGAAAATGAAAAATGGTTTTATAATACAAATGTATAAAAGAAATGGAGTGTAATATGAGTGAGTGAAAGAAAAAGGAAATGGAAATAAAAAAGAATAATAAATATTAAAAAAATAAAAAATAAATAAAAAGAATTTTAGGCAGGCTGGCAGGTTAGCTCGCCAACCTGCCTTGGCGGGTTCGGGTTGGCTAAATGCCAACCCGCCAAAGAAACAGGCCAAATGGGCTAGGCCGATCCGCAACCTATAGGTTGACCTGAATTCCTAATATAGCTTAAGTCCACATTTTCAGAAGTTACTAGTGTCAGAGAAAGTCAAGTTTTTCCTATGGCAAGTTATCATTGAAAGACTTCCCACAAACTCACTTGGAGCAAAGAGAGGACTTACAAATAATTATCGCTGTCCCTTTGAGTGTGAGAGAGGAAAACACTTTACATATTCTTCAAAATTGTGAGATGCTAGGAATTTGTGGCTATACTTTGTTGCTCCTAACTCTCATTTTAGCTTTTTCTATTATGATCTACAGGTATGGCTAAGGGAGAACATATTCAAGAATATGAACTATAACAGATTTAGAAGATGGCCTTGGTTCAAAATATTTAGCCTTGTCTGTTGGACGTTGTAGAAGAATAGATGTCGAGGTATGATGGAGGGTTGACAGAATCAACAGAACATGGAAGACTTGAGCAACAGGTGGATCATTTTAATGAGAGAGGTGAGATAACATGGCAAGTGTCACCTGCAAGATGTTTTAGACTTGTTGTCTATGGATCGGTGAATGACCAGCACTTTGCGGCAGGAGGTGGTCTGATTTGAGATGCTAGTGGCAGATGGGTATTGGGATTTAAGAAAAGATTGGGTTTTGAGCCAGTGATGTTGGCAGAAGTACGTGATTGCTTTGTCAATAGGATTAGAATTGTGTAAACAACATGGTATGACAAAAGTAATCGATTACACTGATTCTCTAGAGGCTTTCAACCTGGTAATAAGGGATAGCAGACACAACCACCCTCTAAGAGGGGAAGTCAATTAGGTCAAATACTTGCTATTCTTAGATGGAGATATGGAGCTCCAATATGTGCCAAGAGATGCAATCAAGTGTGCACATTTTCTAGCCAGAGATGCACAACACACATCAGGGAATCTAGTGGTGTTACAACATCCACACCCGGGCTTTTTCCCTCTTATGAGGGCAGATTGTCCTTAGTTATTTTGGAGGTCTAGCTATATGACCTTTTGACTACTGACTCCCAAGGTTATCTAGGCCTCTGTAATTAAAAACAAAAAAGAAAGAAAAGAAAAGCTTAAGTCCACATCTTCTATGAAACAAAATGGAGAAACTCAACTAATGGGCTACAAACGAAATTCTTCCATATAGCTAACATGACAGTAGACTAATGAATGCGGGCCAACCCACAAAACTTGACTGATACGTGTTGCATTTTTTTCAACCCAGTTCGCCATAGGTGGGTTGCATGCTAGCTTGCCATTTTCCAACCCATATCTAATTTTACCTTCTAATTAAATTTTACCTTCTAAGTAGAGTAATTAATGCCCATATCTAATTTTACCTTCTCATTAAATTTTCAAATAATTTTGGTTCACACAGAGATAGAACAACTATGGTACCAGCAATGGTGGGCTTACGTCGGATGTACTTTTTTTAAAAAAACAGTTAAGAGTTGAGCCACTCATACACACAATTATCAAGTTCAAAAAAATTATATTGATCTGATGACTGATGTTTTCCCATCACAAGTATTTGATGCCATATTCTGATTTAGACGCCGAGTTCTCTACAGTTGAGAGATTATGCCCACTTGATTGGAACAGGAAGCGCAGACAAGTTGGCCGCTTTATATATTTACACTCATTGGGAGATATTTGTAACATGTTATTATCACTATCAAATATTATTTGTGGGTGAAAACTTGTCCTCAGTATCTGATATAAACACATACGACAATACCCACACATATGGGAATCTTTTCGACATGTTTTCACCATCAATTTAGATCTTGACTCCACTTAATTGCTGCTGTCTGTTCTCTTTACCTGGTCCTTTAACTATGATTTCAATCTTTCCTTCATTTTCAAACATAAATAAACTTATAACATTTGCTCCTAATTTATTCAACTGATTGAAATTAAAAATTTGGGTTATTTAATACATGTATCTATTAGAGAAAGAAAATACGAACCTTCATTTATTTTTATTAAGAGTGTAGGAACGGCATATATAAAAGATAGCCGCTATATTTAGTGCTCGTTTGGGAGATATAGAAACACTTTTTTTTTTTTTTGTAATACAAGACAAAATTTTTCTTGCATATTTATGTTAAATACCGTTAAGTCACCTATAAAAACTCAATACAAACAGGTATTTAAATAATGCATAATTAATCTTCCCCATCAATATTATTAACTTGGGCAAATTCAATCTAGCACATGTATAAAACTTGTAAACGTAGCCGGGTGAAACTATATTGCGAGCCACGTCCGATTCTCCTACGCACAAAACAGACAACAAAGGTTGCTTGCGATGGTGAAATTCTTAATCCTTGTGATTACTTGTCGGTTTGTAAGCACATGCAACTTGCGACTTGATTATGACCCTTCATTAATCATCATCTTTTACAACTACTAGCCTATGAGCTAGTATTTGATTAGGAAAGAACGGTTGGGAATCTTAAAATAGTAATGTGAAACCGAGTTAAGACATGGTGACTTTAAAAGGCAGTACAAGATAATATAAATAATATGTACAACAACTGAGGAAAAAAGGGAATAGGGCACGAGAGGGGTCGCAAAAATAGATGACGGGCATAAATATAGAGTCAATGGCAAGTCAGCAACGCTAAACTAGGGTTGAACGTACTCACGGGAATTTGAGGCATTATAAAATATCAATTGGATAAGGGTTTTGCTGTGTCTGTCTTGAGAGTGACTTTTCCTCTTTGCTTCGTCACGCGCTGCGTTATGTTTACCCTCTTCCTCAGTTTTTTAACAACTCTTAGATGATAATATGGGCTATTGGGCTGCCCATGGTAGGATCAAAGTCAACTGGCTTAACAACTCACGGATTTCCGAAAACAATCCATCGGTGAATTCTGTGGGTAAACTCCGTCAGAAAATAAATTTACTGATGGAACAAAAATTCCATAGGTAAATAACCACAGAATTGATTCAGTGAATAATTATCGACGGAATTTACCAACGAATTCTGTAGGTAAATTACTGACGGAATTTTATGGCTAAATTACTTTGGTAATTACCTACGGAATTGATTCCGTGGGTAATCCGTCAGTAATTACCCATGGAATCAATTCCGTCGGTAATTACTGACGGAATTTTTCTATTGAATTCCGTAGCTAATCCGTCGGTGATATTTATAATTTTTTATTTTAATAATTTATATAATTTGATATAATAATAATAATAATATTATGACAAAAAAATTAAAATAAAATAAGAAATATCATAATATTAATATTTAATAAAATGTTAAATATATTTTGTGTTATTAATAAATATTTAAATGAAATAAGAAAATAATTTTTTAAAAAAATTATATTATAAAAAACGAAATATATATTTATATTATATCTTATATATAATTTATTTAATATTATATATATTTACATTAATATTATATTTTTTAATTGTCACTACTATAAAAATATCCTTATAACGTCCCTTTTTTATGCCTGTTAACGTCCATTTTCAAGGGGACGCATAT